>JAUZST010045417.1:0-25841 GCA_034779995.1 Parotocinclus haroldoi
AAACTGACAAAGCTACTGCTTAGACATCATCTACAGTAGGACTTGGCAACAAAGGGTTTAAAAGAAGAGGCAATGAGAGCGAGAGGTCTGAATACCATAATGCATTACATGGCCCAGATACTTAAGCTCTGTACAATACTGCTGCTAGTATTTCTAGGTCGAGATGATATTCTGGGGAGACATCATAAGGAGAATAGTGAATAGGGTGTACATGAGACCTTTCATGTGTAATCATTGTAGAGGTAATTTGCAAGATATTTGCTGACCAGTAGTACAATTAAATATTGGATAGAGTCAGACTACCAACTTGCTTATGCAGCATATGCAGAAGTCGTGACTAAAATGCATAACAGAGAGGCAGACGCCATATGGTAACACAAGCAGTTATGGGGTTAAGCATTTCTATCATAACCACTCCTTTCAGTTACTAAACCATCTGAGCATGTGCCCCCTGTGTGGCAATGTATGAAGTTTATGATGACTGAGAAAGGGCAGGTAATACAGGTTAAGTATAATCTATTTTATGACAAAACATTACTTCTCAGTGGTTCTGCACATCTACTCTCACACTGAGAGTTTCTTTCTGATTACAAGTTAGCTTTTGTTTTTGTTTAACACAAACTAAATTGCCTAAACTAACCCTAGCCCTTAACTATTAATTTGCAAGTTCTTAAACCTCTTTTAAGAAAATGACCGAAGAATAATTGGAAATGATCTAGATCTGTACATTTTCAATACCCCACCAAGTAATGTGTGATGATGAAAGTAATATTTGTATTGTGTTTGATTGTCATTCTAAATAAAAACAAATCTGTCTCTTATTAAAATCCAATGCAAAGCAACTTTTAGTGAGTAAGGTGCAACAAGAAATCATATATTACTGAAGATGTTATAACCTCTACTCAAAGACTCAACTGAAGATACACAGGCAGGAGAGCTTGTCTATTTCTCCTATATATGTCTTTCTTTTAGCTCCTGCCTGCTTTGATGGAGTTTTATTGATCGGAGCTGCAGAAAACCACACCGCGTTTGGAGAGGCTTTTCTATTGTCGTGTGGATGAAGATAGAAAAAAATCATAATCCTAACAGCAGGATCCTTAAACATATCCATCTGTACAACCGCAGGAGGGCAAAAGCAATCGTCAAAGTGGAAAGTTCTGATCAGATATGGGTGAGTGCAGTGGATTCTCCGAGAAATTGTTCAATGTCATGAGGGAATGTTGTTTCTCTTTTACAGCATTCACAGGCTTTACTGAGAACTTCGTTCTTCTTGGGGTGCATTCCCACATTGCTAGCATTATTCTGGTCAAGTGAACAGAATATGAGGACTCCCCTGTCCATGGAAAACTGGGAAAATGTAGCCTAATTCTGAGCACTTATGACTCCTGTGTTGCTTCATTTAGGGAACTCAGAGCTTCTTAGATAATGTCATAATGTTATGTTTAATTTTCACCTATTTTAGTTTACCAATTATATAAATACATTTTTACGAACTATTTTGAGTGCCTAGCACTGGGTTAGCCATTTGTAGTTTGTTTAATTACATCAGATTCAATTTTATTGGCATTACACAAGTACAAGTACAATGCAACGTTATGTAGTTTAGCATCTAACCAGAAGTGCAATACGGCGGTAAGTATTGTACAAAAGGTACAATATATACAGCATAAACAGAGTATACAGATTCCGGGGCTATGGCAATATATTATAGAGATATTGTGAGACTGTTTGAACTTCTATAAACACAATATACAAATAATATAAATACTATGAACATGATATTCAGATGGAATAATTTACAGGTGAAGTTATAATGTTATGGATGAGTGTGTATATTATAAGTATGTACAGAATATGAGAAACTATGATAAAAATAAAATTTTGTACAATGTAGGATAGAACAATGTGGTACAACAGAATAGAGGAGAGTAGTGCAATCAAAAATCACAACAGATGTGAGTGTGTATGAAGATTTGAGTGAGTAACAGTCCATAATAGAATACTGATATGTGTGTGTAACAGTCAGTAATCTAAGTATAGATGAGTGTGTGTGTTAGCAGTGAACAGAGTTCAGTAAGGAGACAGCTCTGGGGAAAAAGCTGTTCCTCATTCTGGTTGTCCTGGTCCGGAGGCTCCTGAAGCGCCTGCCAGAGGGCCAAGGGGTAAAGAGACTGTGACCAGGGTGAGAGGAGTCCTTAAGAATAGGGTTAGTTTCTTCTGGATGTCCTCAACTGATGGAAGTGCAGTTCCTGTGATCTTCTGGGCTGTTTTCACCACCCGCTGTAGTACCAGTGCAGTTCCCATACCCGATGGTGATACAGCTGGACTGAATGCTCTCTTTCCCTAGAAGCTTAAAGTTGGTGTCACGTTCAACAGCCATCCCGCCGATATAGATGGGGTTGTGTGTGTCACCTTTTTCTTTCCTGACCCACAATGAGGTCTTTTGTCTTGTTGATGTTATGGAGCAGATTATTGTCAGCACACCAAGTAGCCAGGTGCTCTGCTTCTTCTCTGTAGGCTGTCTCATCATTGTTACTAATGAGGCCGATCACTGTGGTGACATCAGCAAACTTGATCATGGAGTTGAAGTGAAGACAGAGTAGAGGAATGGACTCAGCACACAACCCTGTGCTATGCCTGTGTTGAGTGAGATGGTCGTGGAGTAGGTATGAGATGACCTAACATGCTGGAGCCTATTGGTCAGAAAGTCCTTGATCCAATGACAGAGGGATAAGTTAATTCCTAGATCTCATTTACATTCACATTTGCAGCAGTTAGCCCTTATAGACGCCCTTATCCAGAGCGACTTACATTTAATACAGTTTTACATTCCAAGCAATTGTGAGTTAGGGGCTTTGCTCAAGGACCCAACTGTGGTAGAGGTGGGGTTAGAACCCTGAATCTTCTGCTCCATAGTCCAGTACCTTAACTACTATTCTAACAAAGTACCAACCTTCAAGTTTAGTGACTAACTTAGTAGTGATAACTGTGTTAAATGCTGAGCTGAAATCAACAAACAGCATTCGTGCGCATGTGTTATTATTGTCCAGATGTGAGAGCACTGAGAGTAGTGCAATGGAGACGGCATCCTCTGTGCTCCTATTGCTGCGGTATGCAAACTGATGTGAGTCCAGTGATGGTGGAAGACATTCCTTCAATTGTGCCAGGACCAGTCACTCAAAGTACTTGATGACAATGGGTGTGAGTGCTACAGGGCGGTAATCATTCAGGCACGATGGGTTGGAGTGTTTTGGTATGGGTATGATGAATGTAGATTTGAAGCATGTTGGAACAGCTGCTTGGGCAAGGGACATGTTGAAGATGTCCGTGAAGACACCAGTAAGCTGATTCGAACATGCTCTCAGTACACGTCCAAGAACGCCAGCAGCCTTACGTGCGTTAATCCGGCTCAGTGCAGTGTGAACATCTGTAGATGTGAGTGTGAGAGGCTGGAGGTCCGACATTGGTAGCTGTCTCTCAGTTGTCTTTATTAAAGCGAGCGTAAAAGTCATTTAGCTTGTTCAGGCAGGAGACGTCTGCGGTTATCGGGGTGGATTTGCTGCTCTTGTATTGACTGATAGCTTGGAGATCATATTTGGAGAAATGATCCTCCACTTTGAGCTTGTAACTTGGCCTTCATCCCCTGATTTGAAGGTGATGTCACGCGCCTTCAAGAGAAGACGCACTTCCTTGTTCATCCATGGTTTCTGATTTGGGTACGTGACGATCTGTTTCTGTGCGGTAATGCTGTCGATGTTGGCCTTGATATAATCCAGCACAGATGAGGTGTATGTGTCAATATCTATGCGAGAGCCACAGGTAGCCTGTGAGGCAAACATACTCTAGTCCATGTGATGAAACCTGTCCTGGAGTATCGAGTCTGTCTCCGCTGGCCACACTTTGATGGTTCTTAATGATGGATTCACACTTTGGATGAGTGGTGAGTACTTGGGAATCAGGAACAAAGAAAGGTGATCTGACTTCACCAGGTGGGGGAGGGGGGTCAGGGTGTATGCTCCACCGATGTTTGTGTAAACATGATCCAAAGTTTTGTCTTCTCTTTTGTCACAGGAAACATTCTGGTGAAATTTTGGAAGTGCTGTCTTCAAGGTAGAGTGATTAAAATCACCAGCAACTATAAAAGCAGCCTTTGGGTAGGCATTCAGCTGTTTGCTGATGACTGTATGAAGTTTGTTTATAGCTAGCTTAGCATTAGCATTCGGTGGTATATAGACTGCAGTTATAATGGTGGAAATGAACTCCCTAGGCAGATAAAAAGATCTACACTTAACCATGAGAACTTCAAGATTAGCTGAGAAATGTCTCCCAACAATGGAAAAGTTTGTGCACCAAGCTTTGTTAATATAAATGCACAGTCCTTCACCTCTGGTTTTACCGGAGTCATCAGCTGTTCTATCTGCACGGAGTGTGTATCGTCCGTCTAGCTTGATAGCATTGCCGTTTAACCATGTTTCTGTGAAAATCATGACATTACAGTCCATAAGTCTCTTACTGTACATGATGCGGAGACAAATGTCATCCATTTTGTTCGGCAAGGATCGTACATTAGCAAGAAAAATGCTGGGTAACGAAAGCCGATGCGATGTTTGTCTTAGCCTCTCTCTAATTCCGCCGTGTTTCCCTCAGCTTCGTTTATTATCCCGACGCCGGGTGTGCTCACTTCCGCCTGGTCACGTAGAGCGCGTAGCCACCGGTGTTTTGGATATCTCAGCCAGAATGTGTTGAAGATTGGTGATAAAACTGTCGGCGTAATGTAAACCGATGTCTAAAAGTCCCTGTCCAGTGTACGATGTTAAAGCCAAGCTATTCTGTATGAACAGACTCGAAATTAACAGGAAAATGCTGCAAAATCGCAAAAACTGGTAGAGACGCAAGGTCCCGCCATGTGCTCGTGCCGCCATCTTGGTGTCATTACCTTGTCTTGACCTTTAGAAAATGGTTTATACCCTAATATTTTAGTAATATACTACTCAACCTGAAAGCCCCACCCAGACCTCTAACACTGGCATTTACAGCAGCTCACTCTACCCACCAGGTGTCCGAAGTTGCTATTTGTGGGATCTGTTTTAATCTTGATCATTTGCATTATCATGTGATGGTATGCAGAGCATTTTTTAAACTCAAAACAAGGGAAACACAGAAATGGCTGTAAACATCAACTTAAACATGAACAACAAGACTTATAACATTCATTCATTCATTGTATTCTGCTTAACCACATGGGGGCCTGGGCACTCTGGGCGCAAGGGCAGAACAACCCTAGACAGGGCGCCAATCCATCGTGGGGCGCACACAAACACACAGTCAAGCACACAGTCACATACCAAGGGTCACTTTAGAGACACCAATTAACGTAACACGTATTTGTATTGTGGGAGGAAACCGGAGTACCTGGAGTAAACCCACACAGACACGGGGAGGACATGCAGACTCCATACAGAAAGGACCCAGGCCGCTCCACCCTGGGATTGAACCCGGGACCTTCTTGCTGTTAGGCAGTGGTGCCACCCCCCAGCCCCCGTGCTGCCCAGACCTATAACAACACTATTAAATTATGACGTTAATAGCATGTATTCCAGATCCTGGCAATCAAGTTTGAACTTGCTGCTCTTTACTATTTATGGAATTCTGATAGGAATAATTCAATCAACTATTATCCAGTATCTCTAAAACAGCCTGGATCTATATGTGTGTGCTGAAAAGTGCTCAATGCTTGGTAACAGGACTAAAGATTGCCACCTGTCACAACTTGTCAAACTTGAAGCTGTCTTGTCTGGACAATTACAGTCCAATTGCAGCCTGCTGCACTAAAGTGCAGTGTAATGAAAAATAATTAAGACCCTGAAATGAGGTTTCTCATGAAAATGGCCTCGTTGGTTGAGCACAATTGCATTTGGCAGATGACATTGTGGGGTGCTTTAAATCCAGCATGCTAGTGTGTAATCTTTCAGGTGTGTTCAGCAGACACAAACTTTTCTCCTCAGCTTTGCTGGAGATGATAATAATGGATCGCTGAAGAATCTGTGGAGTGTCACCTGTTTCACGTGGTATAAACACAGCAGGAGATCTAGGGAATCTGACTGGAATAATTGTGCAGAACAAGAGATTAACTCAAATCACACACTACAAGTATCTACAAGTATCGGTATAAACACAATAGGCGGTGTTATTAAGCACATTCTCACCACATAAAAAGATTTCTAGGATCATATATGAAGTTTTGCCACTGGCCTTTTGTTACCACATACAAATCATTCAGGGAATACAATTAATAATGTATACTAAATACAATAAAAATTGATACACACATTTTATTTGTGGATACTCCTAAATATTACTGATGAATTACACTTTTTTACAACTTGGTTGTATTGACTTGCAATCATTGTTCATATGTTACATTCACATCTAAGCCTCAGCGCAAAATACAATTAAAAATAGAATATATATCTTGTTTATTTAAATAAGTTAAACTATTCAGCTTTGTGGGTGATATCTGGTCTAACACCAAGCATCAGCATGTTCCATCTTCACTAGTAGTCAGATAACAAGCAATGTCTGAATCCAAAGGAAACCAGAGGACTCAACTGAAGATGAGCTCTTGGAAATTTCATAATGTTATTTAATAATGTTATGTAAATCAATCCTTGAAATCATTAGATGCGTTGCCTCACACCACAGGCAGAGCCAGAGGATGATCTGGGATGTTGGTTTGCTATTGTTTTCCCTCTTACATATAATCACTCAGGTCATCGTGCTACATATCCAATATATCCAATTTGTTGACGAGCTGTAACATTTTATTTTAGAATGGTCCAAAACCCCACCTACTTTTGCAAAATACTTGCAAAAACATTCAAAGAAGTCATTTATGGAGGTAAAAGTTGACAAAGGTCCTTATGAGTTCAGAAAGAAATGGATGCTCGAACTTAAACTAGAACATATGACTTCTTATAGTAGTAATTTAATTGTTGGGGAATATTTTCTGCAGATAAATTACATAAGTTAGGACAACTTACTATTTAAGTTTTGGGTAATGGATGCAACAAAACTTCGAAATATTAATTAACTTTCACTAGACAGGCTGGCAATTTATTATTATTATTATTATTATTATTAATTTTACACACAAAAAGGCACTTTTAGAGACACCAGCTAACTTAGACCATTAAACAAACAATCACTAGCTACGTTTACGTTTGTCTTTTTTTTAGCTTATATTAGTTACACCCCGGCACCTATTGAGTCACCGGAAATTATATGAAATCTGTACAGTTTTATCAAAACATCTGGACAAATGAAATATATGCAAATGGAATACTTCTGCTAACTTTAATGAAACCTTTCATTCATTCATTCATCTTTAGCTTAATCCGCCCGTGCCCACAACCCTAGATGGAATGCCAATCCATCGTAGGGCACACACAGTCACACACTAAGGCCCACTTTAGAGACACAAATTAACCTAACACGAATGTCTTTGAACTGTGGGAGAAAAAACAGGAGTACCCAAAGTTTCCACACAGAAAGTTGCTAATATTAGCTTCCAGTTAAGATTTTAAACACATTTGAAGGAAATGCCTTCCAGTGCAACTACATTATTCAGTGTTATACATCAGATTGATCAATATTACTCTTTAACTCTCTGAAGACTGTAATGTCAGGCTATTTGACAACCATATACTGTTATATTTTCCCAAGGGAAACATTTAACAGACGTTACAAAAACTCAGCTGTACTCACCACCTTGCATGAAATAATATTGCTTTTACATTGCATATGTCAGCAACATTGCTGAATACACACAGTTCTATCGCAGGCATTCCAACTGTAATTGCTTTGATTTTAATTAGGAATTAAACATGCCATTGCCCGTTAGGGTCTGAAGGACGGGGCACTTATATATGCTCACATATTCTCTAATTGCTCATACAGGACAAAAAGAATAATGCACAAGAAGCAGGAATAGCGACCTGAGGAGAGACGGAGCTGGCCAGCTGACAGCTGAACAAATTGTTATTGAGTGGATTTTCAGGTGAAAGCTGCCATAAATTCCACAATCAGGCGTGCAAAGAACAAATTTCAGGCTTGCACCCGTGGAGGCTAAAAAGATGCAATTTAAATACTCTGAAACACCATAGTGAGTAAACATGGTAGCAGGCCAGATAAACGTGGTTTTGTACTAGAAAAAATGAACCCATTTACCAAACTGGACAAAATATTTAGATGAAAATAAATAGATATATATATATATATATATATATATATAAATATATATATATGTATATATTCTTATAACACAACACAAAATCAAAAAAAGTTGGCCAGTATGGAAAATGCAATATGAAATGCAACTTATATAGGTCAAACAAAATAACCTATTTCGTTTATTTAAGTGATTTAAAAACAATTAATCGTTGTTCCCTTAATAGATTGTTCCTTTTACAGTACTGGTACAAGCTGTGGTTTACATATATTTACAGCAATCATTATCAAAGAAAAGGTCCCAAAATAATTTTTGATGTCACATTGAGATATGCTGAATTTCTTAAGCAATGTTTTCCCACTGATTTGATTTAGCACAGGCCAGAAAAACAGAAAATCAAACCATTTATGAAGACTCTTATTACAGTATAGCAATAAAATGTTATTTGTCAGATTGTGTTTACTTAAAAATAAGTAGATACATATTAAAAGCCTCGATCAGTAAGCTGACATTTGATCGACATTTAAATCTATTGTCAGGACAACAGAAGCACATGTGTGTGGTAGTTTGGTACCATAAACACGCACTGTGTTTTTATGTGGAGAGAGCTTCCATTAAACGCACTGTTGAGCTTGAGCTCATCCGAAGGCTTCATGACATTTGGAGGTCTGTAGCGATTGGCAAAATTTACTATTTATAAAGAAAAAATAACAAGAGGTGTTATGTCAAAAAGCTTTGTATTGCTGTTTGTATGTAACCAGTTGCTTACCCTGCTGATACCTAATGAATGATGTACACTGGTGGATGCAGCTTATATCTTAAACTCAAACAGGCCTGGTGTACAAATATTAAATAGTTCGGTAAAATATGCACAGCGATGGGCAAGGCCAGAAGCACCACCAAAACTCTGCCATGGTGGATCCTGATAATCTTTCAGTATCGTTCTGAGATGTAGGACATTGTGTTTAGAGATCTTTCAGAGAAAATAATCTGATCATACACCATGTTTAAAGGTTAGCCGAGAGAGCGTAACAAGTATATGACGAAACGTTTGTGTGGACATACAGTACATGGCAACCAAAAAGTAAAACTTAAATTTACCTTCAGTTAGAAAATATTAGAACGTTTCTGAGCTTTCTGCATAAATATGACCAAAACATCATCAGATTTTCACACAGTCCAAAAATTTAGATAACGAGAATGCAATTAAGCAACTGATACAAAACTTTTATACCCCGTCATTTATTTATTGGGGAAATTGATCCACTATTACATATTTGTTTATTTGAGTGTTAAATTGATGTGACCTTTTAGGATTTGCAGTTAATATGAAGCTGAGTCAAGGTTTTCAATCAACGGTATAGCAATGGAAATCAAATCGACTTTATATTTTTTTTATTTATGTCGTGTAGCTATAAGCATCAGTGGCAATTTTAAAGGCCAGAGTCTGGGTGCATTATGTTATTTGTCGATTAGTGTATTTTTGTAGAAACATAGAAAATTCTCAATAGATCACAAACTTTAAAGCTTTGCTGTATTATAAGCTGGCATTCTTGCAAAGCTCCAGCCAAGCCAAATTTCGAAGACTAAATAATTGTCTGATCCATATAAGAGCAAAGAATGTAGAAAATTACTCCCTACTTCTGCACACTAGGCCTAAATATTGTAGGAAACCTTGTTGTGGCTCCAAAATAGTGAACCAGCCAATAATGTATACCTTTATACCACACAAATCCACACCATATGTGTTTATGCCTAAGAGAAAGGTCACTCCAGAAGGCAATCATCCAGCAGGAAGTCAGACTTGAGTGAATAGTGAGCAAAGAAACTGCCTCTGGCCAGGCAGTGTGAGATCAAAGTGTCTTTCTTCAGCAAGAAGGTCAGAGTAAGTGAATTCATGCTAGTGTGCAGGTACATTAAATAACTAACTAAATAACTGTGTATACAAAAGTACAGGCAATTGGATCCTGTGCCCGTAAGTAACAGACTGGACAGATTCGAGCACTGCTTGTTAAAGAAGACCTGCTCTGTCTATAACAGTCCCATTCTCTTTTATTTCACTTTATTTTGTGTCTGTTTCAGAAGTGTTTATTAATTATTTTGAACCTAATGGTGGATATATATTATCGATGATTGTCAATAAAATATTTTGTAAACTATAACATTAAATAATATGTATATCATAAAATTGATATTAATTACTATTAAATTCTAGGCGTAGTCTAGTCTCAAACTAGGCAATGGAACTTAAAGAAAATAATCATAGTGATGATTCGGTTTCTCTTTTTTCTCTCACATTTAATCAGAAGTTTCCTTATAGGCAACAACATTCATACTGCCCATGACTCTTATTGAGAACACTAAGGTGTTGCGGGTACAAATTCTGTACATTATATAGTATATTTTATTATTCAAAGATTATTCAAAGATACTTCCTGCTGGGAAGTTGAGTTGTTTGCAATATGATGAGTATCTAGTTAAGTTAAACATTTGAAAATACTAAGTATCGGACTTTGTCACTGATATATTATATATTGACATACTTTATTTCCATAAAAGCTTACTAAAATATGTGTGAGTAGAGCTATATTAAATATTAAATAAAGACATATGGCCTGATTGGTTAAAACATCTAAAGACTAAATATATTAGTGTGGTGTTTTATATTGTATTCGTGTCACCCATCCAGCGGGGATTTGCTCTCTATGCTCAATCAGAATTTTAGAATTAAAGGTTGGACTTATAACCAAAGGATTAACTTCCACAGATCAATACTATAACATTGATCCGGACCCAGCTCTAGATTTATTCGAAAAAAGTGACTTGTTATCTCTTCTACTAATGACTGGCTCAAAGGTTCTGCATAGAAAGAATGTTTACATAAACAGGACTTCAAATTTGCTGTCAGAGGAATGTAACACTCCAAAGTAAAGATGTTTAACCATTTACCTAGAGAAAAGATTCAATCAATTTGTGCTGATGTCCCATGACCCAGCTTTGTTTGCAGGTTGTGGTGATGTTTTCACTCGCTGCATGATTAACTAATATTGATTGCCTTCGACTCTAGGACAAACCTTGCATATTTAGTAATACACACTCTCTCTTCTCTGATCCAATTAGCAGGTCATAACAGGGTGCCATGGAGAAACAGACAGAGCTGAATTTTCTACTATCGACCATTTTCTGAAACACCTGTACTGTACCTGTATATTACACCCGGTTTCCCTCTGAAGGTAATTATTGTACATCTGTCCTGTAGGTCTAATATATATATATATTTACAGTATAGCAGCTCTACCTGGTCTCTCTATAAGCTCTATTTTGGTCTCATCTGACCACACGATCTTCTCCCAAGCCTCCTCTGGATATTCAAGAAGGTCGAGGCCAACTTTAAATAGGCCTGGATATTGTGTGCTCTGCAGGATTTTAATCCATGATGGCATGTTGTGTTACTAATGGGCATTTTTGAGTCTATGGTCCCAGCTCTCTTCAGGTCATTGACCAGGTCCTCCCGTGTAGATCTGGGCTGATTACTGACCTTTCTCAGAATCATCCTTACTGCACAAGGTGAGATGTTGAATGGAGCTCCAGACCAAGGAAGATTGACAGTCATCTTGCGTTTCTTCCATATTCTAGTAATTTCACCACCAGTTGTTGCTTCTCACCAAGCTGCTTACCTATTGTCCTGTTGCCCACTCCAGCCTTTTGCAGGTTTACAGTTTTGTCCCTGGTGTCCTTAGACAGCTCTTTGGTCTTGGCCATGGTGAAGAGGCTGGGGTGCAATTGATTGAGTGTGTGGACATGTCTTTAAAACAGGTACCGAATTCAAACAGGTGAAATTAATACAGGTAATGAGTTCGTAATAGGTACAGATAATAGATAACAGGTCTGGAAGAGCCAAAATTCTTGCTGGTTGGAAGGTGATCGAATACTTATTTTATGCAACACAAAGCAAATTAATTATTTAAAAATGTGAGTTTCTTTTTTTCTTCAGATTTTTCTGTTTCTCACAGTTGAAGTTTACCTACGAAAAAATGACCTCTCCATTCTTCAAGAATTATTTTCCAGGGTTGTCCATGCTTTTATCAACAAAAAGTTGGAAAAAGTTAGGACTAAAATTTGAAAAACTTTTCCTGTCTTACTATTTCAAGAATGCTCTCATTTGTTGACCAATGGACATTATTTGCCCACCTTTGCTCCTCACATACCCAGCCTTTTATGGACACAGATTTTATACCAAATCATGACTACAAATTTAAACTACATTATAAATGTCATAAATTTTTTTAAGCGCATTACTAGTCAATTAGTAAATTGCCCTCGTTTCAACGTTTTTTTTCCCCCGACATATGTTTATTGACAAATATAATGCAGGTAATCAGATAAATCATTAAATATCCATATTACTGTCTGCAGTGATTAAAAACTAAAAGTACAACCTCAATTCCAATTAAGTTTGGACGTTGTTTAAAGAATAAATAAAAACAGAATATGATGATTTTCCAATCCTTTTCAACCCATATTCAATTGAATACACTACAAAGACAAAATATTTAATGTGTTCAATTCAATATGTTCAATATATATTTCCTAATTATTTACTCATTTTGAATTTGATGACTACAACACGTTCCAAATAAGTTGGGACATGGGCAACAAAAGACTGGGACATTTGGGGAATACTCAAAAAACACCTGTTTGAAAACATTCGTGTTTTCATGGGTTTGATGGGAAGCACTATTGTCTTTGAACTGTCACGTAGCTGTTTCATCTCTCAGATCTTCATACCTGTCCCCCACTCAGACCAGGGGGAGGCAACCTCTGACCCCTGCCCCCTCACACAGCTTATTATTTAATCAGAAATGCAGGCCTGGAAACAGGTGCTATTGCCTTTGTTGTGTGACATTTGACCTCATTGCTATGAACACATCCTAGTTTACTTTGTATGGAATGGCAGAGATAGTATGCAGACTGTCGAAATAAAGATTTTTTTGGTGTTTTGATGCTGATTAATGCACACAGTAATAAGCAAGTTTGCTGAATAAACAAAGAATATGTATTGTTTTTTAGAGGTTGATTTGGTTCAAACTGACATGTCACAAATATTCAATTATTATATAATATTGCATTTTAAAATATTGTTAATATTTTAAAACCTGCTGGTAGCCCTTAGCCACAGGACAACACCGAAAACCCCAGTGTTACTGTGAAAGACCTAAAGAATCCAAAGGCTGCAATAAGCCACGTCAAAACTAAAAAGATAACATAACAACAAACAATCACATGGCTAGACTATGGAGTACATGCTAATCTTGACCAAGAAGCACAAGTAAGGTTGAATGGAATATGCCACAAGCAATTTGGATAGGTCTGCAGAGTTCCGGAATACAGTTTTATGACCTGGAAAAACAAAACTGGAGCTGTTTGGTTATATGGTTTGTCTGGCTCAAGAAAGGTGAGGCTTATGACCTAGAGCATACTGTCCTTAAGTTTAATCATGGATGTGACCATGTGACTGGCATCACTGAAACAGAAATAGCAAGCCATGTTGAGAAAAGACCCAACCTTTTATGGACACAGCTTTTATACCAAATCATGACTACAATAACTTGTGGACATCACATGTTTGAAACTACATCATACATGTAGTTTGTTTTTTTTTAAGCTCACTACTAGTCAATTAGTAAATTGATTTTTTTTCCCAATGTATGCGTTGCAGGCCTCACATGAAATGCAGCAATGCATGTTTATTAACACATACAATGAAGTTAATCAAATAAATGATTCAATATCCATTTTACTGTCTGCAGTGATTAAAAACTAAAAGTACAACCCCATTTCCAATTAAGTTGTGTAAAGCATAAATAAAAGCAGAATATGATGATTTGCAAATCCTTTTCAACCCATATTCAATTGAATACACTACAAAGCCAAGATATGTAATGTTCAATATATATTTTCCAAATATTCACTCACTTTAAATGTTAAACCTTCTGTGATGAACATGAACCCTGGTTTTAATTGCACCCTCCAGCAAGAAAATGAACAAAACCACACTACAAAGTCAACCAAGTTGGGTTAAGGATTCAGCCCTGGTTTTGGCAGCCTCCAGATATCCCCTAGAAAATATTTGGCTGGGTTTAAAAAACAAAAAAAAACAATTGCAGCCTGGAAGCCATCAAACAACGTTGGACGCTTTTGCATGAGAAGGATGATCAATGATTCGATGAAAGAGATGTAAAAAGTTTGTCAGCCCTTACAAAAATTGCTTATTAAACATTATCAAGGCAAAAGGTTTCTCCACTGAGTTCTGACTAATTTAGTGTGGAAATTATGACAATTTATGTTAGAAAAATTGGTTCTGTGTACCAAAAAATATGAATACTTTATGTACTGAAAATTGAGAAAAAATATAAGCACACTAATTAAGGAATGGTGAAAAAAAGGACCTAATGCAAAAACTGTCACATTAGTTTTTATGGTGGCAATTTTATTAAGTCTAGATTGTGATGAGTTATAAGATGATTTGCAAAGCCTTTTCATGCCATAAAAATAACCTTATCACTTATCACTTCAGTGCTGTGCAAGTATAAGCGCATCTGAACGTACAGTGAGATGCAGGTCTTTAGATGATGGTTTGTGTACAAAAGGGCAGCAAAGAAGCCAAGAAAAACATCAAGGACAGACCGATATTCTTCAGGAAGTATCGGGATTGGACTGCAGAGGACTGGGGTAAAGTTATTATCCCTGATGAAGCCCCTTTCAGACTGTATTGGAACATCTGTTTAAATGATTGTCTGAAGAAGAAGTGTGAGTGAGTCCTGTGTCATACCAACAGTGAAGCATCCTGAGAACATTTATGGTGTATGCGGTTGCTTCTTAAGAACACTGCCATGAATAAGGAATGGCATCAAAACATTCTCCAAAAGCAACTTCTCCCAATGATCCAAAGTTCCAGTTCCGGTTTCCTCCCACAGTCCAAAGACACACGTGTTAGGGTAATTGGTGTCTGTAAAGTGGCCCTTAGCGTGTGACTGTGCGCATGCCTGTGTGTGTGTGTGTGTGTACCCGACGATGGGTTGGCATTCCCCATTTGGGGTTATTTCTGCCCTTGCGCCCGGAGTTGCCGGGTGACCACCGGCTTGCCCGTGACCCCATGTGGATTAAGCGGATCATAATGAATGAATGAATGATAATGACATTGGCTTGGGGACATTGTGATGCTGCAGAATTACAGCATTTAGGACGTCATTAATCCTGACCAAATCCTATTTGTTAAGAAATAGCCAAAAACTTGCAAGCACCAATTACCATGCTTTACTGTTTCCTGCATAACCTCATTAATTTACCTCTCTCCAGCTTCAAACAAACTGTTTTTCGTTTCAAACAAAACAATTTTCTGCAACCTAGTTCCTATGCTTCAGTGCATAGTTGAGTCACTTGGCCTTGTTTCCACATCAAAGGTATGGATTTTTGGCCATATTTTTTTTCATGAAGGTCACTTCTGGCCAGATTTTCCTAAACAGTAGATGAGTGGACACAGGTCTTAACAGTTTCTCCCAGTTCTAAGCTAATGGCACTGCCAGCCATCTTCTAATTTTAAAGCGAATTATCTGCATCTTTCATGCAGTGAAACCAGGACATCTTGAAACCCCAGACTGCTTTGAAAACATTCTCGGGGGGAAGCCCTTGCTGATGCAGTATGACTGCCTTGTGCCTTGTTGTTTTGCTCCACCTTGATATAGTGTATGACCTGTGACATGAAACTGTCTTCCACAATGTTACCTTTGCAGTACCCAGAACCATTTGTTCCTCAGCCAGTTTAAAGCTTCCTACACAGCTATTTCTATATCTGATACTGACATGTTTTTTATTTATATTTCTCTTTTGTTCTTTCACTTTGCATTTTGCCAAGTGATAAAATAAATTATTAACACTTATATATTTAGCAGCATTGTCTTTTTAACACCTTCCTAAACATTAATACAGTATCATATCTGTGCCATACTGACAATTACCTATTGCAAATACATGAAAACATAAATGTGTTTTTAGATATAGCATACGTTTTCTATAAATAAAATACAAAAAATGGCAAAACATAACATGCACTAGAAATCTATATATTACATTTATGTGTGGGGCTGACAGATGCTGTGTTCTTCATGAATACGTGCTGCACAGACAGTGTCCATGGTCCTTTAATCCTCCTTTCAAAAGAGATAGCTGTCTGCGGCACTTGATGACTCACGCACATTTGCCACTGCAACCTGTTTGTTTAATAAAAGCAAAGCCACTCTATATTGTGGTGCAGAAACACAAGGGGAATGGCTGCAGAATGGATTAGGATACTGTCACAGCTCTTCGTTTTCAAACAGTGCATATCAGGGCACCATGATGAACATTTCACTTAGAGGGCTTGGTGTTTGAGTTGTCATGAAAACAGACTATAAGTGAACAGAACCATTCTGTAAAATGAGAGAAAATGTAATGTATGAAGCACTAAGCATATGTATAAGATGGTTGAATTCATGGAAACTGAACTAAAACGGTAATACTAATGCCACAAATGGCCTCAAGTCATTAAGAACAAATACAAGAGTTTTTTTTAAATAGAATGGTACATGACAAGGGTATTCCCTAGCATTAGGAAATTTGAGAAAATATATCTTTTTATAATGATCTAAGCAACACTGTTACATCAGGGCATTCTGTCTGTTCATGTAAACTCATAGATCACGTTAAGTACATTTCAAGTGTATTTCACATGCTGTAATTATAATTAATACCTAATAATTGTCCATTCTATCAGTCTCGCTTACTGTACAGATGCACTTTGTAGTTCTACAATCACAAACTGTAGTTTGTCTGTTTCTCTGCATCCCCTTTACTCTGTTCTCTGATGGTCAGGACTCCCACATATCAGGTAGGCCTACTATTTTGATGGTGGATCACTCTCAGCGTTGCAGTGACACTGGTGTGGAGGGAGTGTGTTAGTGTGTGTGTTGTGCTGCTTTAAGTGGATCACTTAGCAGTGCTGCTGGAGTTAAACACTGTGCTGTCTATTATACTGACAGCTGAACATTTTAGGCTGGTGGACTAATATCAGCTCAGCAGTGACATTTAGGTGTTTAGAACCGCAAGCAGCACTACTATGTCTGATCCACTCGTACCAGCACAATATGTATTAAGACACCACTACCACGTCAGTGTTACTGCAGGGCAAAGATTGAGTTCATCAACAAAATTGTATCTTATCTGTGGGGGGTTCTATGGGGTCCTGATCATTAGGGGATTCACTAAAACGACTTAAGCAGGGAAACAGATGAACTACAAAATCTCTATATGAAAAGTGGAGGAGGTAAAATGTACAATGAGCATAGAAAAAAGGACATAACAAAGTGGCCAGTAAGATAAATAAGGATTTGATAGACTGCCGAAGTTTTCCCACCTAAAAATAAGGGAGAGGTCTGTAACTTTTACCGTAGGTACATTTCAACTGTGAGAGACAGAATCCAGAAAATCCAGAAAATCACATTGTTTTATTTTTTAAAGAATTTATTTGCCTTTTATTACATGAAATAAGTATTTGATACAAAGTCACTCCTTAATCGCCACCCATCCGCAATCAACCTTCAATCTTACAGGGGACAAGGAGGTTGTTGGCCAAAATCTCACGATACATGACCCCATCCATCCTCCCTTCAATGTGGTGGAGTCGTCCTGTCCCCTTTGCAGTAAAGCACTGACAAAGTATCATGTTTTCACCCCCATGCTTCAAGGTTGCGAAGGTGTTCTTGGGTTGTATTCATTCCTCTTCTTCCTCCTTCTTTCGTAGGTGGGAAAAATCAGCAGTGCATTAAATACTTATTTTCTTGATTAGTTGGTTGCAGTTAATTATTCAGTAGCATATTTTATTGTACTTCACCATGAATAGGTGCATTCATGTTCCCTTGGGAATTAACAGTTATCGTGCATGACATTATTACTATTTTAATACAAATTTAATATGAATAATATGGTTGTTTTAGCACTCAGATATGTTTTGGAGGTTCTGGCCATGTTACCGGCAAGTGCTCTTTAAACTGTAAATGAATGGAAGGACCATTTTAGTTTATCTTAAAATGATTGACAAAAATTAATAGGGTCTGCATTATTACCAGAAGTATCTCGTGTCTTCATTGTCATCAAAGAACTAACTAATATCTTAAAGATGTTCCCATACTTATGCCAAGCAGGTATTTCTAGGTAAGATTCTGTATAATTTTACCCTCTACGCAGTAGAGTACATAAATCAGTGCATACTGGCTGATTTAATTTGAATTCTCATGGTACACAGCTCATTTCTTTTGTTATTGCCACTTGTCGTACAACACCAGATATGTGTTTCATTTTATCCTGTTCTGACAGGCATAGTGTAAACACACAAGTTTCCAGTTTCAGAAATGCTGCTTTGTTTAATTTCTTGTGACATTAACAATGAAAGGGCCCCAGTGTAGAAAACAAGCTCAGAAGGTATGGGAGAGCTATTTGGTAAACAAGACGGCCAGGGCAGTCGACTGACACTTTCCCATTAGAAACAATGAAACACCACCATCTGCAGCCTGAGAGGCCTGTCTGTGCCCATGACCCATCCTTGACCCCTGAAAGAAAAAAAAGGTGCTCATTCTGCTATTCACCTCCATCGTCTTTTCAAGCGCCTGTGCTTCTCCAGCCCTTGTAATGATATTGGTTTCTCTCATTTAGGCCTTTGAGAAACAGACCAGTGTGGTGAGAATCTTTTGTGACAGTGGAGGGAAAGGGATCCTCTTGCTTTTTTTGGATGGAGAGAAGGGCCCTCATCCATACCGTCACTCAACAGAGAACAAAGGGACCTTCCACTGAGAAAACATCAACAAGTTTTTAATGCTGTCCTGGAGCCACCAGACCAGAAATGTTTTTGAAATATTTTAAAGTGAGTCACTTGAAAGAAACAATGGGTTTTGTACTCTTCCAGCCTTGTCAACTGTTCATTAATCTGCTCATTATGAAGCACTTTAAGGACAGTCTGTCTCAAGTTTATCTTTTATGCTCAGTCCTTTGGTTGGAAAAGCACTTAAGAACCACTGAAACATTTTGCTTAAGGGTTTTGTTGTTTACAGTGCAAAACAGGTAGAATATCCTGCCCTCATATTGTAATTCTCTCTGTCTGTCTGTCCGTCCAGTATACTGACCATATATAACATTGCTAATGAATAGAGACAAAAACATGTTTGGATTTGTCACTCTATAAAACTCTTTCCATTTGATCTTCCATGATTGTAATAAAACAGAGCTCATATATGTTCAGTTGTATTTTTTTATGGAAGCTAGTAGCTTTAATGTTCTGAGCTATATATATATATATACCACCTTAACCATTTGGGTATTTCTCAGGTTGAGCATTCACCATCCAGACCAAACCTCATGAGAGTTTAATTGAGTGCTACATACCCTTGGAAAAAAGACTCTGGTACTCTTACTTTGAGATTAGCTGTAATGTTGACCTCGAACTGATTCCTCCACAACGTGCCATGGTGTAATTGGAACTGGCAGGGAACGCGGGAGAATTGAGCTAATTTAGCAGGGCATTTAGATCAGTCATGACATGGCCAAAATGCAGAGGAAAGAGGAAGAATGTCTTTTCATACCATGGGAAGACACATGATTATCCAGAGACGCTTAAATGAACTTCACAGATTTAATACACAACCCATAATCCATTTTTTTCCAGTTGTGCAGAAAGCTGGTTAAATTAAACTTCCTTTTCCTACATTTGAAAGCAAGCGTTGAATGTTACCTAACAATATTATATATTGTAACACTGTATTATATGTTTTTTGTTCTGAATTGATGTACCAATAGGAAATTGGATTGCTCCATTTTGATATGCTGAATTTTAATACACTGCTCACAAAAAATAGGGGATATTTAATTATGGGATATTTCTTAAGTATTCTTAAATAAATATATTGCCCCTAAACTTTAAGAAGGAGTGATTTAGTTTTGTCACATAATTGGTGTCCAATCATCAGCATCGTCTAAGACTTATACAGTAATTGCACTGACATACAATCCACTTGTCATGAGGTTCCCTCCATCAGTTGGACAGTAGGAGACGATGTGCCTCCAAGGACCTCCCTCTAAGGACTCCATTATATAATCAATTTTGTCTTATGATTAAGATTATCTTATATTTTTTTATTGCTAAGATAAAGTTTAATAATAATTTGTTATTTATTTTAAGAATTTTGCTATAATTTAATATACATTTATTATTTACTTAATAAACATCTAGGCCGCCCATGGAGGTCGGGTCCCCTGTTGAGTCTTGGTCCTCCCAAGGTTTCTTCCTAACACTTTAGGGAGTTTTTCCTTTCCACTGTCGCCCTAGGCTTGCTCAACTTGGGATTGGCCTTTAAGGTCATTACTGTATTACTTGTATTACTGTAAAGCTGCTTTGAGAAAATGCTACATTGTAAAAGGCGCTATATAAATAAAATTGAACTGAATTGAATTGAAGTTTAACTAAGTTCTCCCGATCTCTTTTTTGGACTTTTGAAAGTCTTATGTTGTCTTATGTCACATTTATGCAGTAATATAGACTATTCTACATGGCGTACAAACTTTTGAGCACCACTGTATGTGTTCTAGTAGTCATCTGTCTTAAAAACCTGTTGCTTTAGTGGAGTGTGTAATTTGCTCCAGTGTGTAAAGTAAATCGCAGCAGTTGGCAAAAACTGGCACATATTGGGTGCAGTATGAATGGAAGTACACTGGAATTGACGTGGTTTTGTTTCATTCCAAAATAATGCCCGCTCAGGAGAAGGGAAAATGGACGGCAGCAGTGAAAGGGGTTTTTAAGTCTGGGATAGGGAAGTAATAGGGTTTATAAATATTGGTGATGTTTTTGTGCAAACTAAATCATTCGAAGGTACTTATCACAACTGCTGCGTTTGAGGAATGTGGCTGCTGTGTCAAAGGAAAATAAAGGGTTAAAAAGGCTATGGTCATGACCAAATAACGTTTTTACATTTACATTTATGGCATTTAGCAGACGCCCTTATCCAGAGCGACTTGATTTGATACAATTGTAAGTGTCTTGCCCAAGGATTCAACTGTGGCAGCTTGGCAGAGGTGGGATACCTGTTACCATTGACTCCGTTTACAAATGGGTCAGGTAAAGCACTGGTCTTTTGCACATCCATGTCAGTTTGGAAGCCTGGACTGTTCAAATGTCTGATATTGTTCACGTTAGAAAGGTAGTGTGAACAAACATGCCTTAAAATAGATTTGGTGAGAAAATCGGATCTGGGCCAATGTCTGGAAAATATGAGATGGTGCTCTTGAACATTAACACTGACAAGCCCATCAGAAAACAGATGTTTATGTAATTAAAACAGCTATAATCCTGGGTAATTACCGCCATGATAACTATTATGAACATTGATGGTGCATTATGGAATAGGAGTGATTTGCTGAGAGACAGACAGAAATGACCCTGATCCGCACCATCACCAGGACTATTAGAGTTCTAGAACATACACCAGGTCTTTTGTAATTACTGGCAATTATTAGCAATGTTGAACATAATTGCTCCAGTAATTTTGGGCCTTTCAGCATATGGCTCATTGCTCAAATAACCCGCTTTGACGTAAATATGTTAAACAAACAGCATCGAGCCGCACTGTGGCTAGCTTTCAGTCTCTCTAGAGAAAAAAAAAAGCAGAACCAATCTTATGTAATAGTTTGCTTTGTGACTGCATGACACCTCACACCGTGCAACATCTGGAGGTGTTTGGAAACCACGATACACATTTACACATAATTAGTCTTTTTTTAAGAGCCGAGCTGGACCAGGTCCAAAGCATAATCTTGAGCAAAGAGAAGAAAGAGAGAGAAAGAAATGACACTTGACTAGTAAAACAAGCTGATCTGAGGCAACTACACAACTAGAGTGGACAAAATCATCATACAATATAGACACATAGACACACACATGAGCCAAATCATTATGAGCTAGGTGGTTTTGTACTCGAGTCTCAAGACATTGTTTTTCTTCTGTCTCAACCTTTTGGAGTTTGGTCTTTTGTCTGAAACTGTTGCCCAGACCAGCTGTCTGTCTGAGGTAACCTTAATTATAATCCAAACTTTAAAAAAAATCATTATTGGATATTAACAATCAATTCAAATAGAATTAATCATACAATCTGCTTCAACTTGTTGCTCTTCACATTTAATATCCAATCAATCAATAGGTTTTATTTTGAATTGTCTGTCGTTACGTTACATTTCGCTTTACTGAACGCCTCTAAAATCAGGAATAACAATTATTTTAATTAAATTCCCATGTATAATATTGAAAATGGATAAAATGGATGTTGGTGGCTATGTTCAGTCAAATGGCGCACGGCAGGAACAACCCTAGACAGGGTGCCAATCCATCGTAGAGCACATACACTCACACAATAGGGTGACTTTAGAGACACCAATGAACCTAACACGCATGTCTTTGGACTGTAGGAGGAAACCAGAGTACCCGGAGGAAACCCACTTGGACAAACGGAGGACATGAAAACTCCATACAGGAAGGACCCAGAGTGCTCCACCTGATGATTGAACCAAAGACCTTCTCGCAGTAAGGGGACAGCATTATCCATCGAGGCGCCAATGCCAAATTGAGAAAACATTATTATTTGTTTATATATTATGTATTAATTATCATGAATGATAATGAACAATGAATTACAACCTAACAATTTTATTCTTGTATGATCAAAATATTAAACTGGTTTCTGTCTTCACTCAGACTCGGTGTGGGTCTGTGGTAGCCTGTTGGGTAAGGCACTAGACTATAGAGCAGGAGGTCCAGAATTCAAATCCCACCTCTGCCCCAGCTGGGTCCCTTACTCCACAATTGCTTGGTCCTTGCGTTCTTGGTCTTGACTTGGACTCAGCTCTAGCAGACTAGACTTCAACCCTAGAACGTCCACATCAACACCCAGACCAAGGGTTTCCCAGCTAAAGAGTACCCATTGGGTCACACTGTCTGCCTGGCTGTAGACTGGCGATGTCTAAACTCTTTATTTCATTATTTTATAACCTTTTCCAGATTGATACGCATCAACAATTCTTCTTCTGAGGTCCTTGGAAATCTGCTTTGCTCACACCTTCGTCTACGCAACAAGCATTTGCATTGGTGGTCATATTTTTACACCAGGATATTTCTCCCAAATCTAACAACGTCCGCACTTACCTTCCAATCTTTAAAGTCCTGTTGTAACGAGCTAGTCAATGTTGTTCGATTTGTTAGTGTACATAATGTTTTGGCTCATTAGTGTAGACACGGCAGAAAAATACACACAGCATACTAAACAGATATTTACCTGAGAATTAACCGTTTGGCCCATTGGAATCCGGGAGCACTCTAACGCATACTGCTTCACACAGAAGTAGAATCCCTGCGGAGAGAAAACGCGACAAATGTTGAACTCAACTAACCACAACACAACCCGTTTCTACTGAGTGAAGTCGTACCTGGAACGCCAGTTCCATCAGCATGATGCCACCAGGTAGTGCCCTCTGCAGGTGATACACTATAGTGCTTGTTCCACTGCTCTGCTGTACAAAACAGAGAAATCAGAAAGCTGTACTACAGTGAATATGGTGGTGTGTGTGTGTGTGTGTGTGTGCAGTTACACAGAAATCTGAAATTCGGTAGCTAGGTGCTCCGAGTGTGTTATATAAATATCTTTACATTTACGATAAACTGGAGGTCATTGTTGCAAGAAAATTGGGATGCAACAGTTGTCTGTTATAGTGTCAAACAAAACTATAAGGTCCATCATATCATCTACAAAATAGGGCCAGCAAGCCCTTAGCCATCAGGTGCTTGGACTGTACTGGTACTATGATCAACAGAGACATTGGAGGGCTCGAAGAGATCTTTATCTCTAAAGCATCACTTCTTTATCATTGCATGTTGTACAGTAAGCATGATCTTTGTCAACAGTACTGATTTGTAGACAGTTTGATTGGGAATTAATAAACACAAAGGCCTTTGGAAATGCTGGTAAAGCGTTTCCCTGCTCTGCGAGCAAGTGTAAGAAGTCGTCACACTAAATAATTGCTACTGAAGCCCATAAAGGCTATTTTGTTTGATATTCTGCCCGTTTATTAAAACTATACACACGCTTTCGTGTAATTAATGGTTTCCAATACATAGACTGAAAAAGAATTACATCTACATTATAACATTGCTAAAACAACACATTTAAACCTTTGAGGACCAAGGGACATATTTGTTTCTTACATTTAAATGGATGCCAAATGTGACTGAAACAACCTACCGTCCTGAAAGGGTTAAAGTGAAATGTTGCAGGGAAAAACGCCATGAGTGTTTCATTCTTAATTCTTTCAGGGCCATAGGTTGTTTCAATCACATTTGGCATCCATTTAAAAGAATGGGTCGAATGAGGTTAATGGTGACCTGAGACTTTTGAAAGATAACGCAGTTTTTAAATGCGACTTAATAAAAACTTGAGAGTAGATCCCAAATGAGCAATGCAGGGATACTCGGCTCAAAAGAGGAACTCCTCTTCCTCTAGCGAGCCAAACCGACGGGTTATTTATAGTTGTAATATAAACTTGTCATTTGAAGCAGTGATTGTTTCTATGCAGCAACAGTAATTTGGTAGTGTGAATGTGTCTGGTCCTGCCACTCTTTAGTTCCTTTGAGGATTGTTTGAGTTATGGCATTCCTGTATTGTGCGCACATTTGTGTACCATTATAACACACAGCTCTACTCATCTTGTCAATTAGAATCTCTGACATTTTCTCAAGCTTGTGCTTGAAATGCACAATCGATACATTTGCAGACACAGTATGTGTTCAATAAAGACCTTAGGCAGAATTTAGTCTGTTAAAGATGAATACAAGACCCTGTTATATGAATAATTAATGTAGAAATCAATCTAAATGTCTTGGTGAAGCTTTAACTGATGCTATAGGTATTTGTGCGTGGTTACTACAGGTGTGTATTTGTGAGGCTACAGATGGCTTTACGGATGTTTGTACAAGTGGCATGCTACAGGTGTTTATCTAAGACGTTGTGTGTATGAATATTCAGATATCTCTTGTAATTTATTTTTGTGTAATGAAAGCAAAGTTCTCCCCTGTAGTGCTTCCACTGTGTGTGTGTTTGCAAGATTCTACCTTTGGACTGTCTTCACTCTTCTGCTTGTTGACAGAGAAAGAAGAGAACGAGGATCTGCCCTCTACAGATAGAGAGCTCAACAAGGCTGCTCGAGCTCGAGCGATACTGAGAGAGAGTGAGAGAGAAAGAGAATGTGAGAGTATGGTCTCATGTTGACCCTGTAAGTCTCATGCTGCTGTTCAGAGTGAATCTCACAAAGCCAGCATCTGCTCTCCACCATTATATTTCACATGCTCGCGTACCACACACTCGAGCGAACACACACACACACACACACACACACACACACGAGCGAACACACACACACACACACACACACACACACACACACACACGAGCGAACACACACACACACACACACACACACACACACACACACA
>JAUZST010045428.1:0-25835 GCA_034779995.1 Parotocinclus haroldoi
CGCTTTGTATCCGCTCTAAGTGGCGACTTGTGGCTTCTTTTTCTTATTCGCTTCTCACCTTCTTTGGTCCAAATAAGGGAATAAAATTACACGTATATAACAGGATTTGTTTCTGTACTTTAGGATTCGGTCCGAATAAGCGGCTGCTCCCGTTAACCGGATTCGACGGTGTTCAAATCAGTATTATATCTGCTTCTATACATTAAGGTCTTATAGCTGTCATTTCAAACCATATTTAAAGGACCTGCAATTACTACACCTGATGATCAAATAAAGAGATAAAGAGATAAATGATGGTTACAGATAATTGTTTTAATAATTTACATGAGCAGAGGGATTACATGAACATAAGCATGTTCTATATGTGCATCAGGGCAGTTGTGTTTGCATGATACATGGTGTGCAGTCTATAAAATAAAGTCAAAAAGAAATAAACTGGTTATAGTAATTTGGTTAAATTAGATGTCTGTAAGTCTGTTGTCTTTATTTCTCGTGATCTGTCCTGCTTTGTATGACGCCACATTTCCCAAACACCAGAACACCAGGGACAGACGAAAGCGTGGCCTAGATGAGATGCCAGTTCATCACGAGGCCAACAGGATGTTTGTTTCAGCGATGGGGTTGATCCCCTGCTATGGGCCTCCCAGTCAGCCAGTCGTTAGTATCCTTCTTTATGTTTTTCATAAGAACAATTATTAAAGCAAGATTTTAATACATCCCAGTATTGCCTAGTCTAGTAGTTTAGTGTTTAGAAGCTCTGTCTCATTCTGTTTAGACTGTAGGCTGTGACAGTCCTGCTGGCAGATCTGCGGCAGTCCATCTCCTGAACACATCTCGTTATGGCTTCCAGAACAGTTTTTCCATTTGGTTCCAGCAGGAAGCTCTATTTGGTGCCTCTGCACACCTGCAGCTATCTTTATACTGACTGAGCATGGAATAATATGTTCTTTACTTCCGCTGGAATCACCATGTGTGTCAGCTTTGCTCCTCGAATTCTTAATGCAGCTATTTTTTTTGTTACGTATCTCTTCCTACGGAAATGCATGGCTGTTCTTCCAGCAGGAGGCTATGACCGTGTTTAAGAGTCATGTAAAATTAACCGAACATGAGCTAACAACCAGGCGGGCACACAACGATTAAGGTAGTTACACAAACACAGAGAACTGACCTAACGTCTGCTCTATAAGCCTAACTCCTGCCTCTTCCTGTGGATCTGCAGCATGGATTGGCTGTTCAGGTGAACAGCTGTTTACAGACACAACATGTGGAGAAAGATTGTTATTTCCCATTACAATTTATGCATATAGTTGTTAAGAACTCATGGACAAATGGACGTTCAATTGCACATGCCTGTAATAAACATGATAAACTCCACATATTCTCAAGGTAAAACTGAAGGAATGCAGCGATAACAATAAAGATGAATGATAAGATTACCGCTTACCCTGTTTTGTCTTTTCGTTTCGGCCTGCCTGACTCAATGGGGCACACTGAAGTACGGACTAAAGTACAACAAAGTCGTAAAAGTTATGTATCAAGAGAAACGGAATATAGTTAGGGGTATAAGCTTTTTGGGTTCCTCTTTAATGTGGACGGTGTGACTAATAGACAGTCAGACACAGACACACATTTGTACAGCAATACACATTGTAATCCAGTATTTGTGAAGCTGTTAAGTAACAGTTAAATCCCACTAACCTAAAACTACTGAACTATGTTCGTAGCTCTCAAATGTACTAATACACCCAAGCATTATGTTCCAGTAAATGTAATCATCCCTTAAGATGACCTAATGCTTGCTCAAGTTAGATAAGCCAATCATTTGAAAAATAAAACCACCTCCTCTAAGTAATAAACGAGGCAAGGCTTAAATGGAGCAATTGTGACCTGCTAGACATCGCCTTCTGACCAATAGGATAGAGAATCCTCTAATCAATCACATCATGATAATCTTCAGTTTTAGACTTTACCCCGGAGCACAGAGCAGCTGGAAAAAAACTGGGAAAACACAGTGAGATCGAAACCTCAAGACTGAAACAACTTGGTTCTTTGGGTTTGTAAATCTGAATAAGGACAGTAGTGACATAAAAATGGCACTGCTTTCCGACAAGGTAGGCTTCAAACTTTAAGCTTTTTACTCAACGTTCAGTGATTTACAGAATGGGACCAAATGCCTGGGGTGTCAGAGCTGGTTTTCTAAAACGGTCAAATTAAGAAACATGTTTTTACATGTGTAATGTTCCTCTATACTATACTACTATATACTAAACTATACTACTATATACAACTATAACTATAACTGTAGCTATAATTATAACTGTAACTATAACTATAATTACAACTATAACTATTATTACAGCTATAACTATAATTACAACTGTAACAATAACTATAACTGTAACTATAATTATAACTATAATTATAAGTGTAACTATAACTATAACCATAACTATAATTATAACTATAACTATAATTATAACTATAACTATAACCATAACTATAATTATAACTATAACTATAATTATAACTATAACTATAATTATAACTATAACTGTAACTATAACTGTAACTATAACTATACCCATAACTATAATTATAACTATAACTATAATTATAACTATAACTATAACCATAACTATAATTATAACTGTAACTATAACTATACCCATAACTATAATTATAACTATAACTATAATTATAACTATAACTATAATTATAACTATAACTGTAACTATAACTATAATTATAACTATAACTATAATTATAACTGTAACTATAACCATAACTATAATTATAACTAAAACTGTAACTATAATTATAATTATAACTATAACTATAATTATAACTATAACTATAATTATAACTGTAACTATAACCATAACTATAATTATAACTATAACTATAACTATAATTATAACTAAAACTGTAACTATAATTATAATTATAACTATAACTATAATTATAACTATAACTATAACTATAACGGTAACTATAACTATAATATAATAATTATAACTATAACTATAATTATAACTATAACTATAACTGTAACTATAACTATAATGGTATCTGTAACTATAACTATAACTATAATTATAACTATAACTATAACCATAACTTTAATTATAACTGTAACTTTAATTATAACTATAACCATAACTATAATTATAACTATAACTATAATGATAACTATAACTATCACTATAACTATAACTATAATTATAACTATAACTATAACTATAACTATAATTATAACTATAACTATAATTATAACTATAACTATAACTGTAACTGTAACTAATATTATAGCTATAACTGTAACCATAACTATAACCATAACTATAACTATAAGTATAACTATAACTGCAACTATAACTATAATTATAACTGTAATTATAACTGTAACTATAACTATAACCATAACTATAATTATAACTATAACTATAACTGTAACTATAACTATAACGGTAACTATAACTATAACTATAACTATAACTATAACTATAATTATAACTGTAACTATAACCATATAATTATAACTGTAACTATAACTATAACTATAACTATAACTGTAACTATAACTATAACGGTAACTATAACTATAACTATAACTATAACTATAATTATAACTGTAACTATAACCATATAATTATAACTGTAACTGTAACTATAACTATAACTATAACTATAACTGTAACTATAACTATAACTATAATTATAACTATAACTATAACTGCAAATGTAATTATAATTATAACTGTAACTATAACTATAATTATAACTATAATTATAACTATAACTATAACTATAACTATAACTATAACTATAATTATAATTATAACTATAACTATAACTGTAACTGTAACTGTAACTGTAACTGTAACTATAACTATAATTATAACTATAACTATAACTGCAAATGTAATTATAATTATAACTGTATAAACCGGTTCGCATTCACTTTCTGTTTCATCTGGCTCCCAGTAAACAAAAGTATCAGACCCACCATACTATTTTCTTTAGTATTATGACACGCATCCGCACAGGGTTTGCATTACTGTATTTTATAGTGATATTTCCATAAATAACACTTTTATATATTGTCCTAAATTACAGTTTTCTTGTGAAAATACACTTTATATTTACATTTCAGTAATGTAACCTAGAGAGATTATGTGACTGTGGTAATGTCCGGTCAAAAATGTCTTGTTTCACAGAAGGTAATGAGAGATTTGCTTTGAGGTTTTGGCGGGAAGGTCATTCTTCAGTGTGTGTTAAGATGTAGGGCTTCTTATTGCTCAAGATAATCAAGGCAACATTTTCAGCGATGTACTTAAACACCGCAGGTTTAGGGATGCGAAGCGAGAGATGGCATATGAGATACTGGATAAAGCGATTCCATTTAGAATTAAGGTCAACGGGTGGGATTAACCATTAGGTAGAGCAGGGTAAATAGCTCACGGAGTTTAAACAGAATGGCACTTTCCATTATAGGGGGTAATAAATGCTAAACTGTTCCCATGAAACAAGAATATCCTTTGTTTCCCTGGTTACCTTTACTTTGTAGTTTTTCAACAAAGCCAGATTGAAGTGCAACCAAGAACCCAAAACCATTCCGACTTTGTTTAGAGGACCGTTCCGATGTAGAAATTGGGTATATAAAGAGTAATTTCTGGCCACATATCGATCTCCATGGATCATTAGTTATTTGGTATTCCGTGGTTTTAATGCAGCCACATTGGTGAATGTTTTGTCACTCAGTCTGTCCGAAGGGGTGGAAAGTGATCTCACTGCATGTGCTCTACTATACAGTGTGCCTGAGTAAGGGGGGCCTGGTTGGGTAATTATCTCCCAATGCTTCTACAGTGACCCTTAGCCATGCAATGGATTGCAATACCATCCGGGGAGACTTGTGACTTGCCCCTGTGACTCTGGCTAGCAGAAGCAGAAGCAGAAGTAGTCTTGTACTCCTCATTTGGACTGTGCCGCTACGCAACAGCATTACATTTCTAGCCACAGAAACATCTGAGGATATATACCCAAGGGGATAAGTGTCATTTTGAACTTATGTTTTTTAATCGCTTCTGACAGCCCTGTTATCCGAGGCCAGAACTATATTAGCACATTCGTCTTTTTTCCAGTTTAAAATAAGAGATCTGTGAAAGTGTGAAGTGAATAGTCCATTCTGTTTCTTGTGCCTTTTCTCTGTCCTCTTTTACACTCCTAAACAAAAAAAAAAACGAAACACTGGCCAGTCAGCGATGTTGTTATAGTTTGGGTGGAATTTTAGTAGACTTTACCTGCTTTCTTTATGCTAATTAATAAAAGTATGTTAGTAGAGATCAAATGGTGGTCAAATTGTGACCGACCTGACCCTAGTTTACATTAGCATCGATTTCTTTTGTATGTGAGGCCGCAACATTATGACAGTTACATGCAATGCTGATTTTTGTAATGTGCTGCAAAGCAAATATGTCAGACTGCTGCTCACTGCTCACAAGGATTAGAGGATATTTTAAAATCAAATATCCCCCAATGAAACATGAACTCATTTTGAGAGCCGTGTATTAAATCTAAGTGTGCAAAAGAAATAACAGAGACCAGGATCAAAGGTACAGCGGTTAGCGCTGTCACATCAAGGCTCCAGAGAGCTGGAGTTCGAGTCCCAGCTCAGCGTAGGGTTTCCTCCCTCATTCCAAACACATATGTTAGGTCAACTGGGGTCTGTAAAAGCATACCATTGTGAGTATGTGCACGATGGACTGGTCCAAGGTTTTTTTTTAAATCTTGAGCTGTGCTGGGGGACGGCCTCTGACCCATAATCGAATAAGAAGGGCACATGATGTTGGTTCCACTGACCTTTCGGTAGCGGAATTGATAAGGGAATTGAAATAAACTGGCCACCATTGGAAGATCAGTTTTCTGGTACCATGTGCAATGGAAGAATATATCTAAGTGTATAGCTATAATAAAATGACGATGTTTTATTTTCAAATGATGGATATCTAGAAGACCCATGCTTTAGATCGAATCCAGCATGCTCCTTTTTCCCTCTCTCTCTCTCTCTCTCTCTCTCTCTCTCTCTCTCTCTCTCTCTCTCTCTCTCTCTCTCTCTCTCTCTCTCTCTCAGAGCTCTAATGGAATGGAATTCTTAGATCTCATCTTTGAGCAGGCTGACGGCCACTCACATCCTGAGGGTCCTGAGGGTGGCGAAAGTAGCTCAGCCTGGACCTTCTCGGATCAAAGTGTGAGTACAGCGATGTGCAATAGATCTGACCCAAAAAACCAGACTGACCGAGCCATATGCAGATGTAAAAGTCGAGTGACTTTTGATCCTGCTGTTTCTTTTCTTACAAACAAGTCAGTCAGGACTCCACTCTCAGCTAAAAATGTCCCTCATCTGGCTTGGGTGGCACTGACGTTTACGCACTGCGCCGTGCGATATCTAAAGGAATGAAAGAATAGTTTCCTTAAGAACACAGTTATGGATGGCTATCAGGGTCTGACCTACTTCTGCCTGAATGCTCAGTGTGCATGCTTTGTACATCGGCTTCTCTGTGGTTTTGTTTCTGCAGTTACTGGGCCATGTAGATGATGGAGCCGATCGTTTTCTAGATTCCCTGTTCAGGGTGTGCGAACGTACATCAGGCTCCAGCTCGCCCCTGTTCGCACCCTCGCCCTGTGACAGCGGCATCAGTGAAGACCCCTCTTCAGACCACCTGGACAGCCCTCCTCCCTCCAACCTGTTGTTTGATTCATTTTTATTCCCTCAGAACCAACAGGCCCTCCCTCTTCCTCGTCCTCTTCAGACCCAGCAGCATCAGGCAAGATCAGCCTCAAGCTCTGCAGACCCGGCTGTGTCCATCGATGTGGGTAAGGTTCTGTTTAAGTTTAAAAAAGCAGATCAAGAGAGCCCAGCTCTCAACATCACAGCTAAGACCACTTATGGCACTTGCCTTCGGCTGCAACCAACTTACAGCCATGATGTTATTTGTGATAAGAGTATCTATCTACTTATCTTCTTAATTACATCTACTCAAGGCGCGCGTAGTTTATTTTACGCAGGCAAACACGCAAAACTGCAGGTGTTTATTTCAACCAAGCAAACAAAGCGAAGTCTGGCAGGGTTCAGGCTATCAGCGAACAGAGAAGTCACCAGTCGGTAACCAGCATCAAAGTGAACAAATGCTCAGTATGGACCATGAAGGACACGTATAGATTGGCATGAAACGGAAAGTATATTGGCTGATTGATGAAATGATTATTGAAAAGATTACTGGCAATTTAGAACGTTTTACCGCTTTCTATGATTTGGCCTGGTGCGGTGATGCAGGAATGGCAAGGCGGTTTGTTGGGGTGAACCTTGACGTGTGTGTTTGTGTGTGTGTCTTTTGCAGACGCCTGGGAGACCAGTCTGTTTTCATACAGACCTGCTGCTACTCAGTGTGTGCTGGGAGCAGCACAGACGTCTAATGCCCCTCCAGTTTATCAGCTCAGTGTGAAGGATCTTCTTCTCTCCGGTATGGGAGAACCTGTACGTATTCTCCTAAGAAACTTCTGAGCAAGATGTCGACACTTCTGAGAAGCATGCGCGCGTTTGTATGCGTGCGAATACGTACATAGGTTCGAGATCTTTAAAACTCACATTAGCACGGTAGGGTTAGAATGTGGCATGAACAACAGGTAAGTACGGACCCACCTGGGCTTGCACCAACAGTTCGGACTGCCGATGGTGATGTAACGGTGTGGGGGATCTTCTCTTGGCACACACCCTGCGCCCCTGTTACCGTTTGAGCTCATTTAAATGCCACATCCTACCCGAGTATGGTTGCTGACCGCGCCCATCCCGCAGTGCAATCATCTCCTGATGCCTGCTTCCAGAAGGATAACGCCCTAGGTCACAAAGATTAAATCATCTCAAACTGGTTCCTGAACATGACAATGGGCACAATGCATACTGTCTGCTGATGGCCTATGGTACCTGTATCTAGTACCTAATAAAGTGGCCGGTGAGTCTGTGTGTCTAGTCCCTAAACGCTATATTATACGCTAGTTATTGAACATTGGTGTATAATGGGCTGTGTATTGCGGTGCGCTCTTGTAAGGAAGTAATATGTTATCTTAAGTTGTCAATGTTTAATTTGTGTGCGTTTGCGTGTGTGTTTGTGTTTGTGTTTTCTGCAGTCCAAGCCTCCCTCTCAAACCTCCTTACAGGAGCTTGTTCTTAATGAGGATGAGAAGAAACTTTTGGCCAAGGAAGGAGTTTCCCTTCCCAGCCAACTTCCTCTCAGCAAGGTACCAAGTTACAGTCAAACCACTTACCCTTGCAAAGCTTTCGCGTTCATACATTGATCCATCCATCCATCCATCCATCCATCCATCCATCCCTCCCTCCCTCCCTCCTTTCAGCCAGCCAGCCATCCATCCCTCCCTCCCTCCCTCCCTCCATCCCTCCCTCCCTCTCTCTCTCCATCCCTCCCTCCATCCATCCATCCATCCAGCCAGCCAGCCATCCATCCATCCATCCTCTCCCTCCCTCCTCTCCTACCAGTTCCAGTATGCCATATGTTTATTTTATTGGATTATTTTTTTTCATTTGTTTTAGGCTCATAATTATGAATGAATGATAGGCATAAAAAGTGAATCATTTGCTGGTCGGGAACAGACTAACCCTATCCACATTAGCCCTGATGAGGACATTTGATTCACACTTTAAACGAACTTGAGTTAAAAATTAAAAACATTCATTGATGCTTAGTAGGTATAAAATCATACAAATTTTATATAACTGAAAAAATAATCAAAGATTAATCACAAATACTGGCTTGGCAAGAAATATGAATTAGTATAAATATAGCGTTTGTGTTAATGTAAAAATAATTAACATTTTAAAACTGCTGTAGTTTACTGTGACATTATTTGTTGTTTTTGTCATATATTTTGTCAGATGTAATGGATCTGACACTGGACAGTGCGTAGGGATTCAATTTGTCACGGTTCTGCCATATATATGACCGTGATGGTAGGTGTTGATTCTGTGCATGTACGTTCTGTCCTTCTGTTAGGCACGAAGTCTTCTCTATCAGTTCCGGCTGCTTCCCAGGATCCCCTGTAGCCTGCACGACCTGTGTAAACTGTGTGGACCAGGCATGTGGGACAGTCGATACATCCCCGCCGTAGAATGTTCTGGAGAGCATCCGGACCCCCAGAGCTGCCCCTATGGAGGCATGGCCACTCCACAAGCACCACCCTCACCCAACCAGCCTAACGAGGCCAAGCAAGGCTCCAAAAGACGAGACATCTTCAACTTCCGCAAGCAGTCCTGACTCCCAACGGGGCTGGAGAACTTCACTACCCATAACGTCTAGCTCTAGAGGCGCTCTCCATCAGGTACATGGGAGAATTGTCGGAGCTACAGGCTTGAGTGTAATTATTTGAGTGATATTTGTGATCTAATACGATTTCACTGCCTAATAAACAATAGTATAATTCAGATGATGTAGCTGTATCGACATCGGTGGGAATGGATTTCTTTATTTTTTTTCTATAGTGGGTCGGACCGGACTATTTATTCAATTCTGCGATTCTGAAGGGAAGTGTCATCCGTAAGACACAGACAGCGCCTTAGTTAAGGATCTTCTGTCTTTGTTTTGACAAATCACAAAGCTGTAACCTGTCAGAATGTCCTATTTTAATGTAGACTATGCATGTGTGTAAGCATTCGTGTGTATATAGTTTATGAGAGAGTGAGCGAGAGAAACTATCTGGTATATTACTGGATAAGTTTCAGGTGTAGGTGATATTGCTGGAGTGACAGAATCAATCACAGTCTGGACAGGCATTGTTTTTTATAGGGAGGGATGATATAGTATCAATATCGCAATATATTAATATCATGACACATTGAGTGAGTAGTTCTGAGTGTCATTAATATCAGAGTGTCAGTCCGTCTATTCAGATCTATTTTGGACCAGTTGTTTCTTTTTCCTGCTTTACATAATTAGTTTTTTATGGTAAATAATTAAATGAAGAATGAATATTTTGGCACTTTCACATTTCATTAGCAAAAACCTGGCTGAAATAAATGCATATTGTGGAGAATTAAAAAATGTATTGTAAAATTTGTCATATTACCCACCCCTACCTTTTTTTATATGAATCCTAAATGCATAAGGAATTGGTTCCTATAAACTGGCCCTAGGTCTGACTGGCTCTGAGGAATCTAGCAAGCCTTGGGAAATTATTATCAAGTTAACTGAAGCAAACGTACCCAGACTGTTGCACACGCAACATTTTAATGGAATAATGTATGGAATAAAATACATGTTTACATTTGTGGAAATACAGTACTGTGCAAAAGTCTTGGTTCACCACAAGATTATAATGACCTCTGTAATTCCTTTTTCCAATCTTTGGGAGCTTTAGCTTCTTTAAGCCTTTTTACCCTGTTACCCTGTTAAGCCTTTTTACCCTACCCTTGTTTCTCCTACCCTTCCAATAAGACCAATCGTGTTCCAGCTTTGTAGGACTTTGCATCCCGATAAAGCTGCCATTTTGCTTAAGTGTAAGGGGACCTCACACTAAATACTTGCCACTGTAACCTATAGAAACAGCTTTTTCTGATTTTAGTCTTTAAATACTGCGTGCGAATTTCCTGTGTTTTCTGCTTGTATTCAAATAAAGAGACTGAGAAATAATTACATATAGTCATTAGATCAAAGCTAAAATAATACGCTGCTCACAAATATTAGGGGATATTTCTAAATGAAATATCCCATAATGAGCTATCCCATATTTTTTCTAAGCAGTGTATATCTAGTCTAATAGTGGCTTAAGACCTCTGTCCAGTACTGTATGTCCAAATTAGTTTCTTCCATTTTTTTCATTTACCAATTTAAACATTTTCTAATGCCCAAACTTTTGTGTAAGCCTGTATGCTCCTGGTATGAGTCATATAGTCTTCAAAATATTGTCAAAAACACGTTTATTGTCTGATCATCATTAGTTTGTGGTGAAATTTGGAAGAAATATATTTGCCCAGAAAAGTGTTAATCGAAATACGTGTCATAAAAGGTCTTATTCAAATCATAATAAAAGGCACATTCTGCTTTGTGTGGTAGAGTACAACCTCCTTTAGCACAAATATGATGTTGTGTAGCTGTTGTGTATCAGAATGTGCATACATGCATCCATACAACGTTTTTTTTTTTTTAAGCAAGTGTGAATTTGGTAGCTGCAGCAGTTAATGGTAGCCGACCACCGTTTTGACTTGGGTTAGAGCCCCAGTAGTATCATCCAGCCTTCATCCAGCCTGTTGATGGAAGCTAGATTGGACTGAGGTGATCTTCTGACTTCGTCATCAACCTGTACTCAGCCCTTCGTTGAACTGGTGCCCCTTTCAGTGTAAATGCTTGTCTGTGCCCTGTGAATTCTGGCATATGCTCTGGACACCGAACAAAAATGCAGAATGTGTGGCTCGTTTGCTAACATTCGAGTATTTGATGGCGATTCCAAAAGGTTGACAGAAACAGTAGAAGCTTGCTATTAGAAAACAGCACATAATCTTTAGATACCGGTCATTAATAACCAGCAGATTTATCAAATATAACAGCAATAATTTGGTCACTGGTAGATGCTCGTGTTATTTTGTTTTCCTCATCGAGCATCAGTTCATCCGTTGTATGTAGAATGTACTGGTGCTGCTGCCTCGCTCTTTTTAAATCGCGACTGCAGCAGAAGGCCTTAATCCCCTTCATAATGAATCCCAGCACCACAGGGGAGGAGAGAACTCTAGTCCAAACCCAAGTGGGACTTTTGCCTATAATTACTTAATCTGTGGACGTTAAGATGAAGATGGAAGGGCGCAAGCGTGCCGCTTGGCTTGTGCACTTTTGATGACTGAGTTAGTGGGCTGAAGATGGCTTGTGACTTAAAGGTTCCCAAGAGCCCATTTGTGAGCAGATAAGAAAGCTGCAAATCGCTTTTAAAAGGTAACATCATTCTGTGGGAGCCCAGTTTAGCTGCTCCACACACAGCTTGACCCATTATGGAGCTCTTTAAGCCTTTCTCACATAACGAGTGATCAATGAGCCACACACAGAGTTGAACATGAGAAATTAGCAAACCAATGCTTATTTGTTAAAATGCTTGAATTTTGTTTTATCTAATCGGTCCCAAGAATTGTGTCCTAGAACCAAGGAACATCCAGTTCCAGTTTTTCAGGGTTGCAGAGTTGTGGCTGTGCAATGTTCTGTCTTTCTGTTGATACCATTTTATGTAATGACGCAAGAAGGACAGTCAGTTCTAGAGATTTCTGCAGGTTATTTGTTGTTACCATGATCGTCATGTACCATTTTCAATTTTTAAGCATTTCTTAAATATGCAGAGACACATAAGGCTGGAGGCTGGTAAATGTAGCATTGTGAAATTATCGACATTTTGTCTTATCTGTCCAAAGAAGTGTGTCCCAAAAGCACGGAGAAATAGTATTTAACACTGCCGTTTGATAACCAGGGCATTTTTCTTATGTCCATCCAAAATAAACTGCACACAACAATTAGGAAATACTATATTTTGGGATATTTCAATTTGAAGTGTCCCCTAATTTTTGTGAGCAGTATGTATTAAACTCCTTGATTTACGACATATTCACCTCACAATGGATTTGTCGTATGTATCCCCGTCGTAAATTAGGGACAGACCTGTGTTTTGATCAGTGAAACAAAAAGAGGAGGGTAGAAAAATGACTAGAGGTGCAAATGCCCAAAGGTCATCTGGACACCCGTAGCTTGACGTTGGGAGATAACTGTCCGGTGAAAATGAGCAAATAACCTAATTAAGTGTGAAGGTCTGGTGGCTCCGTTATGCTGTGTATTGGAACCACTTGTACCCTTTGACTGGAAGGTCACTACAAATCAATACAAAGATGTTCCACCTGATCATGCTGATGGAACACCCTGATGTGAAGATGATTCCCATCCGCATGGCACAAGGGCTCACTAAATTTTGTTTTCAAAATCATTTCACATTCACAAGATCTCAGACCAATGGGAAACGCCACACAACACCAGCTGGTTTGTGGAACTATTCAATTCCATCTCTCCAACAGAGTACAAGATTCTATGTTAGGGCTGCTTTGGCAGTTCGTGGAGAAACTCCTTAGCAAGACACCCTTTGTTGGTCCTTCAGTGTGCATAAACAAACAAAAGCCCAGTTTTTGCCGTTTCTCTCCTTCATATCATCATACTTACCTAACCAGTAGTTTAGTACCTTGTGTTTACCCTTTTAACTGCCATATTTGTGTAGTTCCACAAGCCAGAAATGCCGTTACCAGAGTACCATACTTGAGTATAATCAAGTTAAGTGAGATTTACGAGTTTGTTAGCTAGTCTGGATTTGTATTTTGGATCCTGATTGATATTGATTCTATTTGATGAGTTAATTGACATTATGACAGACTCATTCTGGGCATTGCTTCCAAATTTAGGTTCAATGCTAAAATTTGCATAACCTACATATTTAGGAGTGACATCATTGGTTGTGGCTCAGTACTTAGGAACTGTAAAGTTAAGAGTTTAAGACGTGGTTCTAGTAAGCTGCCACAGTTGGGATCTTGAGCAAGACTCTTAGCTCTCTAATGTTCATGCAGTTGTAATTGGCTCTGGATAAGGGTGGACATGGCAACTGCTTCCGAGCTCACTGCTCTTGTTGGGTTCATTGGATGTTTGATTTTCTCAGTTAGTCTTCTTTTTATATTGTATTTTGGCAAATCATCTTATATAAAAGCAAAAATCAATGTTAGAATTCTTATAGTGAGATTATGATTTTATAATACATATGATTTATCATGACATTCCCCACAGTCTGACCTAAATTCTATCAGATATGTACGGGGGCACTCGAAAGGCACAAAAAGGCAAGCATTTAGTAACGTCACAAGATACTAATATGGAATATCGTGAAATCACGCTGGAAATAACATTTCATCTTCAGCAAAGGAGAGAACATGCCAAATCTGAAATGTATGGGCTTCTTTTCATAAATTAATCTTTTCTCATATTATTGTTTTAATTATATGATTCGTAAGAAAAACATTGTGGTTTCACACGTTTGGCCCCTACTGTGTATTTTATTCTTATGTATAAAACACCATTATATAGACAAACGTTTACGGACACTCAAAAAGTTAGTCTAAATTGGGTATTAGTATGGTGTTTGTCCACCGCCTTTGCTGCTTTTGTCTTCTGAAAGGGCTTTTCACTAGATTTTGGAACATAAATATGATGTCATCTGATGGAGTCAAGCTCAAGGTTCGGTGCAAGCCAGACAAGTCCTCAAACAAAGTTTGCGATCCAATTCACGATGGACTAGTTTAAGCAGGGCAGGGCAGAAAGTTGATGAATTGAACTACAAATGTGTCATATTGGGAGTTACTGAGGTTCAGTACAACCCATTCAACTGTCACTGTTTGTCTATTAAGAATCCAGGATTGTATGCTTTATAGTATGAATGTGTGAGTTTTGCTGAAATAGCAGAGCTCAATAATTAGTCAATGTGTCCAATATCTAAATAAGATCTAAATTCCCTGAAAAACTCAAACAATGGGTGAACCTTTGTACTGCATTTGAGCACTTGTTTGGTTTGCTGCATCACATCTAGCAGCCTTCTAGTGAAGCAAATCCCATAAATGCCCGATCAAAAGGAGGCTAGAAAAAAAAAGTCACATTAAACCTGACTGTACCTGTATTCCTGAGCTTCTCTGCTAAAATAACAATAAGCAGCTCTTGTTTAGTTGTGCGGCTGCACTGTTGCACCAGGTGTGGCTAAGACTAATGTCAGGATTGCATGGAGCCCTGCTGGTATGACTTCACGAGTTTGCTTCTTTTAATTTAGAGAATCATCTACATATCATTTGAGCCAAAATCATCTCTCCTTTATGCCCATTGCTTGTCAGTCTTTCTTTTCTCTGTCACTGCCTGGCAGCACGGGGCCAAGTGAACCCCCTGCCGGTGCGATTTGATTGCCCGCTGTGCTATTGGCCCTAATTATCAATTACAGGGGCCAGACGGCCCCACCTGGAGCAGGCCGAGGTGCTAATAAGCCTGGGCCGTTTTGCCCATCTCGGCAATGTGTGTGTCAGCAGGGCTGGATGGGCCTCACCGCTGAGCCGCTAATGGATCGCGTGCTGTCATTCTGTAGTCACTTCGGCTGGCACAGGTCATGCCTTCCTCATTAACACGCCTCCTCTCGCTGCCCTATTGCACAATCCCATCGTTATAGTCTATATCTTAATGGTTCGTGTTGGTAAGGTTGGACAAGGTTTCTTGGCAAGCCCTCCCTTTGGCAAAGGAGCACCTAGTTTAGGTAATGGTGTACATAAATAAGACGTGTTTGTGCAGCCATGGTCGTGGTGCTTTGAGTCTTTTGTGGGCTTTTCAAAAAGACAAGCCATGGTTTCAGTCTTTATTCAAAACAGCTCTGCATGATACCACGTAGATCAGCTTGCCTGTGATTTCCAGCTTCTTACACTTTGGGGAACAAGCGAGGTGCTAGTGTAATCCCATGTCATATAGCACAAAACACCAAACCTCTGACACTCCCTCTGTTTATCTGTGAAAAGCCGTTATGGGAACCACACATGGCCATGTTTAGACTCAACAATGATAATTAGTTGTTTGAGGAGTGTCGGGTTGCTAGTCCTACATGCAGACTGCGCAGGCTCTCTGTTCATCCGACAGCGCTGCTGACGGGTTTCAGTAATCTGGAGTTTAGTGAGGGGTTACTTGAGTTCAAACGGTTTGTAAGCACAAAGGTCCACTACAATGTAGCCTTGCTCCTCAGGAGAGTCCTTTCATTATCATTTCAGGGTTTGTATTTAAAAAATGGAATGTGCTTCTGACACATACCTTGCATACTGTTTCTCACCAGATATAGAAAGTATGCAACTGTTTTAAAAAACCAGTTTGGCCTTCCAAGTGTTTCTGGATTGTTGAATGTTTAGCTCTACTTTATACACACACATCTAAAAACAATCATTTCTTTCAATGGAGAATCTTTAGGAATTAGGCATCCTGAAAGAAGTATAGTACTGTGCAAAGGTTTTTGTTGTTTTACCAATGGAATGGTGACCATTTATAATTAACGGTCTGTCTCTTTATTAGAGTACAAGCAGAAAATGGAGAAAATGAATTTGCGTAATTAAAAAAAAAAAACAACCTTTAGGGTACTTTAGAAATAGCAGCATCTGGCAACTTCAGCATAATGCCGTGCTGACCCTTCGACAATCCATAGATCAGGAATGGTCTTTTTGGAAGTGCAGCAGCCAAGAAAACACTTTTTTTAGAAAGGGAGCAAAATGAAAAGGCTAAGATATGCTAAAGCTCACAAAGATTGGAATGAAGATCATTATGGACTGACGATTTAAAGCTTCACATTTTTGGGTCCAGTCATCGACAATTTGTTATAGATGGTCATTAGACTGTTGCTGAAACAACCAATCTTATGGTGGCCTAAGACTTTTACACAGCACTGTACCTATTTCACACCAAGAAGAAAGTATTGTGACATCGTGATGAGCGAGTCCTTTCACATAGGTACTCGGTCACATGCTGACATGCGTGCAAAATTTTCACACAACTAGCCAAAGATTAAAGAATATTTGCGATTGGTTCATGAGAAAATATTTTTTATTATTAGCATTAAGGTTGGTGGCACACACATATGAAGCATAGAACTGCGTTAATGTTCACTCTGTCTGGGACTGCAGTATGTACTGGACTCTGGACCACCTCTTCCAAGCTGCCACAGTTGGGTCCTTAGGCAAGGCCTCAGTCCACCATTGCTTGAATGAGTAGTAAGTCGCTCTGGATAAGGGAGTCTGCTAATGTCGTAAATGGAAATGTCTATGGTGGGACATTAGAGGTGAAACTTCACACACCTACATCCATTGGAGCACTGAGACTTGAGAGCCTCTGATGAGAATAAACCCAAACATGTGCATGGAGTTATGGCACAAGGATCATTTTTTTAAATTAATTTGACCGTCAGGGTTTCCTGGCATGGTAAGTAGACATGTATGTCTGTTTTATCTGAGGCTCCTGGGTTACAGCACTTCAATGAATGATGGCTGGTCAAACATTTTAGTGTTCCCCTACATTATAGCAAGGATAATGCACTGAATTCAATTAAAGAAGTAATTATATCATAACAGCTTTGGTGAGTGGATGAGTTACAGTACTGTGCAAAAGTATTAGGTCGCCATTGGACTAGAGATACCATTGTTGTAGCAATGGTATAATGATCATATAGAATTATTTCTCCATCCCTTAATTTGAACACAACCAGAAAATAGAGCAATTTTGTCTGTAGTATTAAAAATAGGAAAAAACGTCTTCGATGGGCTACAGTGGAAATTTTTAACCAATGCCAGGTCGACCTTTCTGGTAGTGAAACTGGGTTAAAGGCTAAGATGTGCTAAAGCTTACAAAGACAGGAATGAACATCCCTGGGAACGAGTATTATGGTGGGACAAATTAAAGTTTGAAATGTTTGGCTCCAGTCATTTTCCAATAATTTATATGTGGTCACTATACCATTGCTAAAAAAACCTTATCTAATGGTGAATTTTGCACAGTATTGTAGATTGATGTAAAGGTCAAGGAAATTCCCACCTGGCTGTTCAGACTAAGGTTCATTTCAATCATGTATACAAGTCGATCTGGATTTAAAATGTCAAATTCCTTATGTCGTGTGCCGCTCATAGTGTCATGGAAAAGACAAATCTGTGCCAGCGATCTGATTTAGGCAGCCCAGGTCCAATAGCCGATTCCGAACTGGGGTTTGGAGTCCAGAGATTTCTATGCTGAATGTCTTTAATGAAGTAATATGACCAGTTCAGTTCAGTTGCACAGCCAGGGAGTGAATATTTTGCTGGGTGGAGTATGTAAGAGCCATGCATAATTCAGTGCAAATCTCTCAAAATCCTCTATAATAAGGCATTAGACGTATATTTTTAAAGCTATTGTAATATTCATTGTTAGTCTAACATGATGATGTAATCGATTGTATTGTTTGTTTGTTGATTTTTTTTTTTTTTTTCTCATCATGTGTGTTGTCTGATCTGGTCACATGTATGATTGACTGAGGCCACACCAGCACCATCATCACCAATCAGAATCCAAAGTCTGCTCGTTCATGTTTACACAGACCACGCTGAGTGTTGTTGTGCTGCTTTACACAGAGGCCTCTGAAACGAATACAAACGAATGTGGACACTTTTCTACATGATGTACACCATGTCCTGTATATGTCTATATGAGTTTTGCTAAATAAAATGAATTATGCTTATGTTTCGTTGACCTCGGAGGTGTTGTCATTTTGTTTCATTTTACACCCCTAAATCACTTAATTAAATGAAGCATTGACATGGGGATCAAACCTATTTTAAGCATTTCTAGAGCTTATTGTATAATCAGTACTGTGCAAAAGCCAAATATATAACATATAGCTGACATTTGGACACAAATTAGATTCATCACTACATAGTAACTCTTTTCCACTGAGCCTCATTTAAACTTTTGTTAGAAGTAGCACATCTTAGTCTTTTCACCTTGTTTCACTACCCCAAAAAAGGGGTTTCTTGGCTTCTGCCCCTGTACAAAGACAATTCCAATCCAAATACCAAATACTAATCGAATCTACCTTTAAACCTGAGAGTGCAATGTTCCTGTACCAAGAGAAGGGTTCAGTTCAAACAGTTTGTTTCCTTCAGAGACTTGTTTGCACTATTCAGTGTGTTTTTGCTTATACAAATGGAATCCCATGTGAAACATCCTGTTTCCTATGACACTCTGGCACACCCTGTCTTTCCACTCTGTTTATATTCTTAATCATGCTCCACTCTGTGTGAAAAAAACAACAACGGCAACAAAAAAAAACACATCCTGATCAATCAGGTGCAGTACAGAGAGATTAATCACTCCAGCCTCGACCAGGACCAGTCATCTCGTAACCCACAAGGCTTTTTGATGACAACGGGACACCTCCTGTGCCTGTGTGGATTGCGGTAGCATCTGCCCATGTCTTGCCCAAGATTGGCATTTGCAAGAGCTAAAACTCTCCACCACAATACATACTTCCCACATAATGGTGCCTACTCTCGTCCCACGAGGTGATTATGTCTCAAAAGGTCTCACCTAACACCACATTTCCAAGGTACCACTCATTCTTGAATCACTGCCCTGTAGAAGGTGGATAACTACTTGTTTCCCTACAGCGGCGGTTGGTTTCAGTCCAACATTGTAATGCTATGATTCACCCTCAGCTCAGTGGTATCTTCAGATCGGTTACACTATACTGTATAGCCAAAAGTAAGTAGACACCCCTTCCAATTAGTTTTCGTTGTTTTTCAGCCACGCTCACTGCTAATAGGTTTAAAATGTGGATTAAACAAACATGGGATCACAATATGTGTGCAACATGTACCCAATGGACATACATATTGCAGCCCCATATTAATTGTTAATGCATACAAATATTTAAAAAAAAGCCATCCTACTACCAAAACATACTAAAACAAATACGGCACACATCATCCATGACATCGTTCCCTGCACGATTGGCCAAACAATTATGGAGGTCACATAGAGTCCAGTTCCATTATATTCTCGTAACTCCCCCTCCCCATCTCCTGCTGAGTAAGGATTCAATGCCACCAAATCTATTACCTACTAATGGATGGCTATGTTAATAGACTAAATGATGCTGAGTAGTGCTCGACTAATTAATGCCATTGTTTTTTCAGGAAAAAAAGACAACAGTGCAAACAGAGATGATGCATTTATTGCTTAAATAATTTTCGATAATATCTTAATCAGTTGCTGAAAAAAAGTGATATTGGCCATTGGTCTAAATCTCAGCATCTGCCTTTAAAAAACCCATATTCAACAAGTGACTAAAATTATTTAGTATATTTGATATTTAATTTTGGATAAACTCTATTCTATAATTCTGTTCTCCATAGTATCATGTATATATGCTCCAAAATATTGTATTCTCTCTTTAAATAATTTTAGTCAAATTTTTATGTTTTCTTATGTTATCTTTTCTATTTTAAAAATTTATTTTTATTACCTAGTAAATAAATATATTATCTCCTCTATATTCTCTTCTTAGACATTTATATAAAGTTATAATTTAGGTAATTTACTTCAATTCTTACATATAACATATAACTAAGCTTTTAAAATCTTGTTCTTCTCAAGGTTTCTAGCGCATCGTACTGTATTTCGTTTTTTTCTTTCCACTGTTACTGTTGGCGTAGTTGGGAAAGTGGGCCTAAATATGTTTAAAGCAGCACTGAGACAATGCTCTGTAGGCATAAATTTGCAAAAGGCTTTACGTTTGCAAAAGGCTTAAGTGTTTTTATCAGTCGTATAACCTGATAATAAAAATGTTCTAAGGCTAAGGATACAATCCAGACACCTCACAGTCCTTGCTCCAAAATCTACTCTAATGCATCTTACCAAATGAGAGATGAATATTTGTGTGTCATTTTTGGGTGTCCGCAAACATTTGTCTATGTATGGTACTTCTATGAAGTCTGTCTGATCACAATCCAGACTTCTGTAGCAGTGAGAGTCTGAGCCTGAGACCAGGTTGACCGTAACCCAAACTTACGCAGATGGCTTGAACTGATCTGAAGCCAAATGATATTTGGTGTCAGTTCATTAAATCAGAGCCGGCCGAGCGCTTTTGGCCTGGAGTCAGAACGAGGCACTCCGGCTGTCCCGTGGAGCAGCTGCGTGAGATCAGGCGTACTGGAGTGGCAGGCATCCCTCTGAAAGACAGCATTTATTTGCTGATAATTCTCGGTTACGCACAGTCAGCACTCTCCTATTTCTGTGTAGAACAGTATGGTGCAAGCCTACTGTTTATAATCGGCTTGTGGCCTAAGAATCTTAGATAAGCCTTTATGAGTCGCAGTTGGAGAACACTGACTTTATGCGTGTCAGGAGAAGCCTGTGATAGTTCCAGATTTAAATGCCCAGTCAGTAGGAACTGGCCATGACTTAACTGGGAGAAATGGTGGTCAAACCCAACAATCTGCAGTCCCTTTGGACTATGTAGAATTAATTTTAATGAACAATTACCTAACAAGAAAGATCTCTTATAGATACCATGTAATTAAACAATACATTATAATAATAAATACAACAATACATAATATGAACCCAAATTAGCAAGCCACGAGTGACTCATACAAGAACCAGTTCTTAAGAATGTCTGAATTATAGTAAGCTGAAATGAAAAAGCACAAGTGAATGAGATAATGAAGCCTCTAAGCTTGGGAAATTTCCCAGCGGTCTTGCTGCGCAACTACCAGCAGGCCATTTCCTTGGCAATGGTTACCAGGGAATTCGTTCTGCAAGTCCCTGGCCAAGTCTCAGATCAAGTCCAACAACAAGTAAACACTCATGCAGTTACTGGATCCTGCACTCAGGAAAATAGAGAAGAGATCTGGCAAAAAATGCTAGTATACCAGTTTTTTGTGTCACTCTGTCTGGCGCTTGTCATGGTAGAACAATTCGATTGTTTTTGCCACATTCAACCATTCTGCCTAGTCACTCTAACTCTTTAAAACCATTTAGTTATTTCGTTTGGAATCGACTGCTGGTTTATAAAAGATTAGTCGTGGCATATTTCGATTTAGCCAGTCTTAAGTGTGCTTTAAAGGCTTTGACATATGAAATATATAAGACCAGCTATGAGTGGAACATCTACTTGGTTTAATTCCTGCATTTCTTACTGACTTCCTAAAGCAGTGTAGCTCATCTTAAGCAATTCATTAAGCCAAAGCTGGTTTGACCATATCTCTGGAACATGAGCTCCTGTGGCTTGGTGGTAAGAGCTAGACCTTTGGGAAATAGCAGTTCCTGACTGCTGAAACTCAGACTGGTCTTAGAGGCCGTATGGTGTTATCCCAAAGAGCAGTAAACCCCACACTGGACAACAGCAGTGTGGGTCATTACTGCGGACAATGACAACAACACAAACACGAACTGCATAAAAGAAATGACTGACAATCTATACCGCTCACAAACATCATTTCAAAATGAATAATAATATTTTTTTGTGAGCAGTGTCCTTCCGTATCCTGACATTAAAAATCGATGGATAGTAACAGGGCAATAATGTATGGTGATGACACACTTCCCAAGCCATGCCAAACTCTTAAAATGTTCCAGGAATGTACACTCTGTAGGTCTTATTAATTGAGTAAAAAATATCTTGTTTAATTTGGCCTATTTATTGATCAAATAAGTTGTGAACATACATTTTTTATTGTACCTTTATTTTTTTTAATTAAGAAATGACTGTCAGCTCCAAAGGTTATCTCATATGCTATCTCAGCTGGCCTCTCTAAATATGTCCAAGTGTGTGTGCCCTGTGATGGACTGGCGCCCTGTCTAGGGTTAGCTACCAGTTACCACCAAGCAAGCTTGGTTAGGAATTTATAAATATATGACATGGCATGAATCCATGATTAAAGTACATGATTCATGTGTTCTCTAAACCACTGACATTTAACAAACACATTTTACTCTAAAGACCAATGGTTTTTGTTATTTGGCTTATTACGTTCCATATATGGCAGTAACCATATATGGGCATGACAAGCATGGTTTGCATTACTCCGAGACATGTGGAAAGAACGAGTGGTTGTTTTAATAGGTAGCTGTCAGCATGTTGCAGTCAGACTCTAGTTACAGACTCTAGTAATCTTAACATACTGCTCTTTCTCAAACATACCCACACACATTCATTCTTATTTCTATGGAATCCTTACTGGGATCAAAGCTGTTCACTCAAAATTATGTATACTGGTGTATGTATTCTTCTCAGAATAAACATTTGAGAATGTGATTTTATAAGACAAATTCTACTTCAACGGTAAATGTTGTTATATGATAAGAGAACATCTATTACATCAGTTTAGCAAGAGTAAATGTTCCAACTTAAATTTCTCAACTCAAATTTCTCTTGTAAATGTTGTAATATGATAAATGAACTTCTCAGCCATTGCTGTAAAATAACCCTGCCTTAAGTTTGGAGGCTGAACCACGGTTGGATAGAAGTTTTGCTGGCTAGACGTGTATTGAATGCAAGACCTTTTAACACATGAATGATACACAAACTTGCATTTTGTGTTTAGAACCGCCTTCATTAAATGTAAAAACATATTGTTTTGATTTAAATATTAGTTGTAAAGAGTCAGTACAGGATATTTGCATTAAAGTACTATGTCTGAGCACCTCAAATGAAACTGCAGTTAGATCCACTATTAACAATAACCATAAAACTCTAGTGGATGATCTGGATTTTTACATAGACCAAAGTTAATAATAATATATAAATTATTCTGCAAATATATATAATTCCGCATTAAAATGAGCAGAAATGTGCCATAATTAAGTTTGTTCTCTGCAGATAGTGTTACGTTTCATACATTTAGAAAATTTCAAATACCCAGAATATGATCAGGGGTGCTCAAATATATTGTGCTTAATGCGTTGTAGCATGCCACATACTAGAAGAAGAAACCTACACCACTGGTTTACCAAACACTGGATCCATTTGGTAAAATGTCATTTTGGGTTTGCAGTACCACTCAAAAAATTTTGCAAGCTGGATATCCAGCTATTGTTAGAACTAAGCATGTGACTGACGAAGCAAACCATCAACCACAAACCGCTGTATTTGCACAGCAATGTGGGTAGCCAGAAAGAACTTAGCCTCCAAATCAATATGCCTGTGGCAAGCTAATGTACCGTATATATCAAAGAGTTCTCAGGAAGAGCGTCTCAGATAGACACTAGGTGAAAGATTACATCGGCTTTTCAGAGCAAACAGGATGCTTCTATAGCAACTGTGAATTCAGTACACAAAAAAATATTGGTGTCAAAAAATGTATAAACTGCCCCAACAATTGCTTATAGACTTTTGTCTATAACTAAGAACTTAACAGGGCCTTTACTAGGACAAAATGTAGTACCATTACTGTAATATTTCAAGTGTGAGTAAACGGTGGCATGTTTGAATTTGGTTTGTTAATACTGTAGAGAGCGACCAGATTTTATGGGATCTACACACATTTGCAGCATTTTGAAGACGCCCTTATCCAGAGTGACTTACAAAAACAAGTAAAAACATTGTTTTGGTTTAAATACTACAGAGTAAGTATAGGATATTTAAATGACGCATATGCATTTGAGCACCTCTGGTTTGATTCAACAAGATCTGAAGTTAGATCAAGTAAGGATCAAACACAACTGCTCTATATGGCCAAAAATATGTAGACATTCCTAATTAGCAATCAAGTCAGGATATATTGTCTAATATCTGTGTCTGGGCTCACAGTCATGTTCCAAAACTATTGAACCCTAACTTGCCCTAACCCTGACACTAAATCTACCTTTTATAGATAAATACATTATATTTATAAAGTATCCAACAGCAAAACCATGTGTCACAATTACTGATAACCCTATGGATGAAAATCATAACATCAAAAAACATAACAGAAGCTTGTTGCAACTTAAATTTCTCTTTAAAAAAAAAAATCTTTCTCGTTTCCAGTCATACATAACAGCTCAACAGTGCCTATATAAAACCATAATGTCGCCTGTTTGTGTTCCAGTACGAATTCACATCTTATTATACTTTGAAATATAAAAGTGTTAAGTGTTTGTAGTATTTAACGTCATTGTCATGCATAAAAGTGAACAGTTTGTACATCTTTAGCTGTCTAGCAGATTATGTTTCACCGCTGAATATTCATTATTCTATACCAGTACATACAGCTCGAAAAAGATTTATTATCAGGGGGTCATGCAGTGGTGGTAATTGGGACTATGGGACTATGGTAGCCTAGCGATTAAGATACTGGACTCTGGACCAGAAGGTCCAGGGTTTAAATCACCACCTCTGCCAAGGTTCCACAGTTGGGTCCTTGAGCAAGACCCTTAACCCACAAATTGCTTGTATAGTAAAACTATATGAGATGTAAGTCGCTCTGGATAAGGGCGTCTGCAAAATGCTGGAAATGTAAATGTAATTAAAGTTCAAGTACGTTCTACTGCCAAAAATCCTTGGACACCCATTACCCTGTTTTTATAAAGCAGCCATTAGAGGTTTCTTCAGTGTCCCGGAAACAGTGAATGCTATTTCTTTAAGCTATGTATTAGGTATATTAAAACTATTTACTATTTCTAATAGATTCACACATTTGTGTACTATTTAATTAAGTGTATTGGAGTGTTTAAAAGCAGAACTCCACTAAAATGCAATGACAGTGTTTCAACGAATCGATAATAATTATTTCATGATATGCTGCATTACCGAATATTGCCATGCCTTGTTATAAGCAATTTAGAAGCTTTTATAAGAAGAAATTGCAAAGTGTTTTGTATTTTTTGGTTTCTCGTGCCTGAAAGAGTTTTGTATGAATTCTGCACATGAACCATGTCATTGACGTACAAACCATTATGTACTGTTAGATACAACCAGTCATGAATGTGAACCTCTAACCCTCAATAAAAATCCCTTTTTAATTTAAGTAGCATATACTTTTATACTTTTACTTGAGTAAAATATTTGTTTATAAACCTTCAACTTTCACTTGAGTATTTGTTTTATTAGATGAGTACAACTTTTAGATTTTAGTTTTTTTTTTGGTTGAATTTAGGTACTTCTGCATCCTCTGATGTAACAGTACAAAAAGTAAGGATATTTTCAAGGTTAGATAAAGAGGCACTTTGTACGCTGTATGAGGTGGG
>JAUZST010045439.1:0-25834 GCA_034779995.1 Parotocinclus haroldoi
TTACAGCTGAATCAAGTGTGTGTGCGTGTGTGTGTGTGTGTGTGTGTGTGTGTGTGTGTGTGTTTATAAGGTTTATATACCATTATGGGAACCAATTGTACCAAAAGGACAGAGAGATCTGACATAGTTTACCTTGCGTAGACATTTGGTAGTACTTGATCTTATTTGAAGTCTTAAATATATTTTAAAAGGGTAAGTTTTTGGGGAGGTAGTTGTCGCATTTGTAAACAATAATGGAATACTGGCTAGGTTCCGTATAATATTTTTTGTGAATGACCTAATGTAGATGGTTGAAATTGGTATGCAGGCAGTTATACTAGTTCTATGAAACCGACTTTTGAGTGGACTGTGTGTGTTAAGAATATTTGATTCTATTTAGCATTCCGCCACGTATCTTCTGCAAAATAGGTTAAACTCTTCGTGTTGCCCAAACTATTCCTGAACAATTTGTGCTAGGGTACATTATCCTACTGAGAGAGGTCACTTCTGTCAGGAAATACCATAGAGGCCATAGAGGGGTGGCCCTCATCTGTTATCTTTAGGTAAGTGGTACCTGTAAGATTAATGTCCACAAGAATGCTTAGCCCCAGGCACTCTCAGCAGAGCATTTATGTGGATGTCAATGTCACATGTGCCTCCTACATAAAGATCATTGCAGACCAGTGGCACCCCAGTACTGACACTTAGTACCTATTTTAAGCTGTCTCAACAGGGAACACAGGTTAGCATTGGTATACTGACCAGACTCAGCAGCCCCATAATCCGCAGGGTGCAATAAACTGTGTTGTGATACAAGTACAGTAACCAGTATTCAAAATAATATGTTACTTGTGATTTGTGACACTTCTTTTTATTAGACACGTTTCAGCACATGTGCATCCTGTCACCAGTTTGGGCAACTGGTTGGTTGTTCCTAAATCACTACTGAACCAAAAATTTACTTGCACAACTAAATCTATGTTATTTGGTTCATCTGTGTGTGGGTTATAATGTTATAGCTCATCTATATATAGACTCATTGACCAAAGAGCACTCAGATAAAATCTCTGCATTCAGTTACATCAGAGACAGTGGTGTATGGTGGTGGTTCTACCTGTGTGTAGATGGTGGAAAATGAAATTGTCAGAGCTGCTTATGATTCCCTTTACGGGTGAGCTGTCTGGGCAGTCCGGGCATATTCGCTATGTTTGCATGCCCGCACGTAAAAGTTATGTCAGAATGGCCTAGACGGCAGGCAATTAGTGAAAATTACCATCCTGCTTCTCTCAGTTTAATAATGTGCCCCTTCTCAAAGTCTGTCAACTGTGCAGAATGTCTTTAAGTACATTGTAGAGGCATGTCTTTCAGTCTGCCCAAGAGGCTACACTACTCAAAAGTAGCCTCTGAGAACCTCTTTATAGACCATGGGGGAGACCTGTGAAATAACTGCATGCTGAATTTGCAGCAATCCAATATTTCTATCTCAATCCTTTATTTTATACTCACTTTATATTTTATCACCTCCACTTGCCATATAAATGCACTTTGTAGTTCTGTAATTACCCGTTTGACATAATTACTTAGTTTTATTATTAACCCTAAATTGCTCCATCCCAACTTTTTTGGAATGTGTTACAGGGCTTAAATGCAGGATTGGATGTTTATAAACAAATAAAATTTGTTTCCAATTATATTAATTCTATCGCCCTGCGGTGTATTGGTGCCCTGTCAAGGTTTAGTTCATGCCTTATGCTCAGTAATGCTGGTTAGGCTTCAGCTCTCTGATACTCTAATCTGGAATAAGGGGGTATGAAAACGAATGAATTAATTAACTAATTTTTTCCCCATTACATACACAGATAAAAACAACCCATCTACTAAGTAATTGCAGTTTTTGTTTTACTCTGCGTAAGTAGATGAAAATGCCAATGATAAAACGTCATTTACATGTAAGACATCATCTTACATCTTAGACTGTACATATAACTTGTATAGTCTGAACTGGGTGCCAAAACTAGTCTTATATTATCATCTTATTTTTACTAATTTAGATTGTCCATATAACCATAGTCCATATAACCATGGCTAGTCTTACAATGTAACAATATGCCCTGAGCTCTTCACAGGAACTCTATACAGGAGTATAGTACTATAATACTTCCATGATTAATGTTTATTTTCTCAATAAATACAGTGTAACTTTTTGAAGCCTATTGATTGTATGCTTTTATGGTATTACATATTTGGAGCTGCTCTGGTTCAGTAAGATGGAAAGACAAACTTGATTTGTGAAGTGTACGCAAGTTTTCTACAAGAAATATTGAGTTGAGTCCAGAATCTGCAAAATATATGGTCTCGCATTTGATGAAGCATCTGTATGCAAATGTTGCAGTGCAGGTGCTTTTGTTAAATAGAATAGCTGTACTTTTTACACCATTAAATGGATCAGTATATTGCTGCATTAGTTACACTTATCTGTTAAAACAATTATTAGGTTTACATTTTATTCTGTTTTGCTATTAGAGACCAGTCATTCCTAATGCAGCAGTAAAGTTTAAAGACCCAGAAGGGCATGTAGGATAAACAAGATAAAACTGTGCAAGGTGGAACTAACAGGCAATCAAATATATTGCCAGAGTCACATCTCCTTGTTGCATTTGTTGACTGAGATCTTACAAGTGACCAATCATTCTATCCCAAAGGATATCTTGCTTTTTAGGAACAGCTGGTCACTTAATTGGCTGAGAAGTCTCTGCCTCTCTTTCTGCACCATTATGTGTCTGGAGGCAGAAAGAACCCCCTGTGTATGGATTTTGTAAGTGTTACACTGTTTAAGCTCCTGTTTGGCTTATTAACTTAACTTAGCAGAGACTGAAAGATTTGTTATACAGTTACTTTAAACAAAATAAACTGCTGTCACATAAATTATTGCAATTTTGTCCTTACACTAAAATAACCTGTTTAAAGGTTAGACCTAATTCATAGTAACCTTTAAAATAAATTAGAATTTTAAAAACCCCACAACACAAGTGGTGCTTTAATGTGAATAATAAAAATAATGGGATTTTTTATGGGCATTATTAGCCATGTCAACTTATATATGCACTTAAGGGGAAAATAGTTTTTATAACTAGATATTATGTGCTCCATGCTGGTCTATTCTTAGTGATGTAACTTCATAATATTTGTAAAATTATGTAGCTACCTATACATTATGCATCATATAAATAGTGGTTGTCTCAGTTTTAGCCACATGGTCAAGTTCAAGGTTCAAGTCATACTGAAGAAAATTACTTTCTACCTAGCGTTTTTGTACAGTGTGATCTTTCACATATTTTGGAAGCAACAATAGCCAACAGAGGTTCTTGAGCTTCATGTTTTGGATTTACATGGCCAAAATGACTTACACAATGGCTAAAATGGTTTTAATTACACTAACATTTATCATGGGCTTGAACCATAGCAACCTGGCAGAACTTTTTAGTTTGCTTATTTAACGTCACTTCAGAATCATACTATAGTTACTACAGGATCAGGGTTACAATTATACTAGTCAGACACATTTATGTAGAGCAACTGACATCTATTTTTCCTCCCTCCCACAAGCAGGGTCTTTTTACAGTTCAATGTGTGGGCTGTAAGGAGGTTGAGAAAATGCTGAGTCAGGGTAACACCAGGGACTCCACCCTGGCCACCTCTTTTTGAAGACAGTGTTCGGCCGTCCACCAGTATTTACTTTATTCCTGGCTTCTCCTCTGGTTGTTAAGGAGGAACCCAAATTTTAGAACAGTGTATTGTCTTGAAGGTATAGATGATGCTGAGGCAAACAGTGCTCCAAAGGCTCTTCCATCAGAACCTAGATGGGCAGTCCAGAATTGCGTAGACCATTGTAGGTTCGCAGACGTCGGTGGACTGAGCCCTCTGTGTCTACATCGTAGCCAGTCAATAATCCCTCTTTCAGTAGTGTGGGACCGATAAAAAGTATTGTCAAAGTGATTATTAAAATGATGATTCTAACAGAAAATATTATAATATTTGCCAAATGGAGGAGCACTCCCTGAATCGTCTGTAGAAGAGTTAAAGTTCTGTAAACCATGTATATCTATTTAAGTCCCTTTTCCAGCTATAGTTGTAGAAGCAGATGTAAATTGTTTTTATATTTCCATTTTTATCCAATATAACCTAACGTGTGTGATAAGACCAATTACTAAACTGATGTGTGTGTATAATTCTCAAGATAAGAACAACTGTTTTTCTGCAAGATATCAGCTTTTTTGGTGCAAATCACAGCATAATATTCCCACATTCCCACAGAAATCTATGCCACCAATATGATCTGGGCAGTTGAATCCAGGGGTTCCGGGCAGGTCTGAAGGGAGAAATAAAATAAGTGTGGCGTGACCATTCCAGGAAACAGGGGTGGAGAAAGGCCCAAAGCAGTAAATATAGTGGTGGCGGACTGACTCAACAGAATCAAAAATATATAAAAGGGAGAACAACCAAAGAGCTGGTGGCATCTTGTGCTTGACGTTGTATGTGTGTAAATACTACCTGAATTGCATTATCTCTTAGATATTGTAATAAAATCTGCTTGCTGCTTCAACCAAAAAAATTAGTCTTTTCCCCTTGGTGGACAGTTCATCTGTTGGTTCCTGGAAAACACCACAACAGATCTTGGCGTTGTTAAGGTTCGCGCCATGCGTGTTCATTCCGCACGTGGATCCTTGTTTTTCGTTTTCCATTGGCTGTTTTGTTTTGTGTCACTCTCACGCCCCCTCATTTCACGCACCTGCGTTCTCTTTATTCATTAGTCGCTCATTATTTAAGCCTGGCTTTTCTCTTCCGTATGGCCGACTCATTGGTTTAGTTTCCGTTTAGTTGGACGACGTTTTGTCCGTTCGTTCGTTTGTTTATTTTTGTCTAAATATGCCATTCCGAACCTCGGCTTAATATGCCGTTCCGAACTTCGGCTTAATATGCCGTTCTGAACCTCGGCTTTTTATGGCCCACCTTGTATTTATTGTTCTGTTTTTGGCTTCTTTTAGTTCTTTTATTTTCTTTTGTTGGGGCTTTTTAGTCCTCTTCTCTCTCGGCTCCCAAGCCGCCTCTGGACTCTCGGCTCCCTAGGCGTTCTGCGTGTTGTCTATGTCTCACCATTACAGCTCTCCCTGCCTGACATTGCTGCTGTGATCTCTGGACTCCTTCTCGGCTTGTGGAGGTCCTATCCGTATGCGGACCCGTCCCTGGATCCCCTCGTGGGGGCTCTGAAATGCCAGCGCAGATTACCTCGGCTTCTGGCACCAACCCCTAACGTGCATTTACCGACGGGCCGCTGGGACTCCTCAGGCACTCTGGTCTCCGGATCCTTCCCAGTACTGCGACCAACTGGCAGGGTCGCCTTCCGCTGTGGGTTATCTCTTTCTCAGCCATGGAGATGACGTTTTTTTTTTGTATACCTGAAATTTTTTTTCTTTAATAAATGTTCATTTGTTTTCTAGTTTGTTGTCTGTCAGTGGATCATTGCACTTTGGGCTTAAATTCTTGTGGGGGATTTAGCAAGTCCAAGGATTGTCTCGCCAAGTCTCCAGGACGCTCCTAACAGGCGTCACGACCAGGATTGGGAAAAATTCGGAAAAGAGGGAAACCACGTTCCAGTCCTTGCTCCTACTGCAACACATTCTGGCTACTTGCTCCTCTGGTGCGTAAATAATGAAAGAAGTAGATGAGCTCAATTAACAATAAACAGCTAATAGGCAATACAATTAATAGACAATAGACAATAAATACTGAATAAACTGTCCACAAGAGTGTGAATATGCATGTGAGAAATATGCTAAATATTTGTGGCAATGTCATTAGAAGTAGTGTTCAGTATTTTTTTTTTAGTGTTTCTAGTTTAATAGCTTGAGTGCAAAAACGTTTATTGTATAGCTTGAATGTTCTGATATCCTATCCCAGAGGGCAGCGGCTGGAACAGTGATGAATTTTCACCACATTTAGCACTCATTAGCGGGTTTTCCATCCAGCAACTTTTCGTGAATTTTGATAATGCGCATTAAAAAACCCATATGAATATAAATATAAGATAAATATATACCCAAATATCTCAAATAAAGTTTGAACGAGATGGAAATATCTTAAAATGCAAAAACGGGTATGGGAATGGGTTTTACGAATAAACAATGACGTATCCAGCTGTGATGAACAGATCAAGTCACAAGTCATGTAATTTTGTTTCACCTGATTTGACCAAAAACAAAACAAATTGAGTTTAGTTTTATTCATATAAGCTGCTCACAAAAATTAGGGGAAACTTCAAAATGAAATCTCCGATAATTAAAGAATAATGTTTATGAACAGTGTATGATTTAGTGACTGATTGTGCAGCTCAGCCAGAGCTAAGCTTCTTTAGCTCGCTTCTGTAAGTGGAGTGGTAAATATGATCTATTCTCTCTAGTGAGAAAAAATATGTGGAGAAGACTGTTCTGAGATCAGTCTTATTAAAGTTACCCGCAACAATGATCACAGCCTCTGGCTGGAGAGACTGTTATTTGTCGACTGCGATAGGTGAGTTGTGTGCATTTGTGTGAAGATGTGTATATACTCACTAATAACTTCCCTGTGTAGATAAAATTATATAGCCACCATTACCATCAAGAAGTTCAGGTCAGGCAAGCAGATTCGTTCATTTTCTTTGGCCAAAATTCTGTTCTGATTTTTTTTAGCAGAACTGTGGTGTCTGGCATACCGCTGTTAACCCACGTTTCCTAGAAGATGAATAAATGGAAATGGAGTATGGAAATTGCATATACACAGTGTTTCTAACATTTACATAAAAAGATGGCCAGAAGATTTGTCACTTTGGCAAAAAATAGATTGGCATATTTCTGTTTACATAGTATCATTAAACGATTCAAGGAATCTGGAAGAATTTCAGTCCGTATGCAAGGGAACAAGCTTAAGATGAACACTCAAGATTTTCAATACCTCAGACAGTATTGCATCAAAAACTGCTATTCGCTAATAAACTGCTAATAGGCGATATGGGCAAAGGATTACTTTGGCAAACCATTGTTAAGCACTAGAATAAGGAGTTACATTTACAAAGGCCACTTAAAACTTTACTGTGCAAAGAATGATATGAAAGAATGAAAGAATGTTAACCATGTCCAGAAGCGACATTGACTTATCTGGGTTTGGAGGCATCACATAGTGGAAACACATATTGTCGTCAGATGGATCCGTATGCCTTTTTGAAAAAAATGGATGATAGACAATGGGTGCTCCAAACCAAAGATAAAAAAGGACCAGACTATTATCAGCAACTAGTCCAAAACCCAAGGTCTATCTCTGTATGGGGCTGTGCCAGTGACTCTGCCACATTTATGCTTCTGTGATGTCAGAATTAATGCAGAAAAGTACACTACAGATCTTAAAGCCTGCCTGCAGTCCTGACCTATCCCCAGATGTGTGGAGAATTTTTAAACAGAAAACACTACAACGATGAACCCATATTTTTGCACATTTTACGACATATTTATAGAAAGAATGGGACAAAATAACATCCGGAATGCTAAATCGCTTGGTATCCTTTGTGCCAAAACATATTTTACAGTAAGTGTGGTGAAAAGGAATTGCAACATTTCAAAGTGGAAATTGCTTTACTGTCCCAATCTTCTTTGGAATGTGTGGCAGACAAGAAATGCATGAATAGATGTTTATTAACAAATGAAATGAAGTTTACAAAACATGACATTTATCAGAACCATTTTGTCTGCTATGAAATACAAGTCATAGTAAATGTAAGAAACCAAACAAGCATCCGTTGTGTGCATGTGACTAACGTGAATGATTGACAAGAGTGCAACCGTCTCCTGGTCGGCCGTGGTACCAGCCGGTCAGGGAATGCTGCATGGAAGTCCTGCAGGGAGTGGCGTAAGGAGTTCTGGGCTATCTCTGCCCAAGGGAGGAAATGTGCCCAGTCAGTCATGTGTCTGACGCAGCAGAGTTGGTGGAACTTCGCCAGCTCCTGGCTCACCTGCTCACACTGGTAATTGGACTGGGGATGATACCCCAACATGAGGCTGATGGCTACCCCCAATATTTGTAGAAAAGCAGTCCAGATGGAAGAGGTGAACTGGGGACTCCGGTCGGTGTGGATGAGCTCCAGCATCCAAAACTGGGTGAACACTGAGCAGAACAGTACTTCAGCTATCTCAAACATTGTGGGCCGCTTGGGGAAAGGTAGAAACTTCATGGCTTGGGAAAAGCGGTTCAGGACAGCGAGGTCTGTGGTCTGACCCTGTGATGTGGGGTGGTTGGTGAAAAAAATCCAGGTCTATCTGATCCCATGGACTAGTGGGAGTAGCGGGACCTTATTGCGTGTGAAAATGGAATAGGAGGCCACCACCTTTTGGTTGTCCTGGCTCATGCTGGGACACTAGTAGTGTCCGTCTTAAGGTTGCGATCACCGGGTCGGTGATGATAAATTGGAAGCGGCGAAGATGAAGTACCAGTGGGCTCAACATTTTCTGATTTGGAGTCGCACTTACAAGAAAACCCCATATACTGTATCTTATTGTTACAGTAACAACATTATAACATCAGCCTCTGATATCACTCCTGCTCATGTGGTTGAATGGCAGCTAATCCCTGTGGTCATGTTTCAAGATCTAGTGTAGAGCCTTCTAATCGGAGTGGGCACTGTTACTGCGGGAAACAGGAGTTATTTTTATATTAAATATGTTATTACAATGTGATTACAAAGCTAGAATACATTTTTTATTCATCTTTCTGTATATTTATCTATTATTCTTTCTTACTGGACTTAAGTCAGGTGCTGACTGGAATCACCAAGTTTATCCAAAGTTATTAGTCAGCATTGTGGGCTCAGTGTAATTGGGTGATGGCTGTCTGTTCCATTAGCCAAATGGAGAATATGGAAATGATTCTGCCTCACATTAACCCCCTTATGATAATTTTTGTTAATATCTGCTCTGGTCCAAACAGGATGTCTTTGCAACAGCTCTTGGTCTTTAAAATTTTTTAGAGAAACTGTCAAATTTAATTTCAAATACGAAGTGTTATGGATGGCATATTATAATGATTAAAGTAACTGCATTTATAATACCACATGATCACAAGGTGTGTACTGATAATACATTTATAGACACAAAGGGGGAAATAGAGTAGAGTCATTTTCAGTCAAACAATCTAAAATATTGTTTATACAGTGGTGATTACAAATTTATTAACCAAATTGTTCTGAATAAATATTTTTTTAAGACAATTCCTAAAAGTAGTCAAAAGAACCCAATTGAACAAATAAGACAATAATGTTTTGCATAGTCATTTATTCACTAAGAAAAAATCATCCAATAATACATATTTGTGAGTAGAAAAAGTATATGAACCTTCAGTTTGATTTTATCCTGAGACCACCTTGTGCTGTAGTAACTGCAACTGAACTTTTCCAGTAACTGATAATTAATCCTACACATGGTAGGAAATTTATCCCATTTGTGTGAGTTTCCTCACATGAGCTGCTCACTTTAGGCCTTCCACATACAATTACTTATTATAGATGAAGATAAGGACATTATCTTGACCATTTCAAGGCATTATCTTTATTCTTCTATAACATTTTTCCTTAAAACAACTTAGGTGCTTACAGTTGCTGTATGACCCATATTCTCTTGCAGCTGGGTAGAAATGTTCTTCGTTGAGAGCAGCAATATTCGCCTTGCAATTCACTGTTGGTAGATTCATATATATAAAAATTATCCAACAGACCGGTATAGAGTCCGCATCACTACCGACCCCATGACAATACGCCTGTTGATCTCCCACTCTATCATACCATCACTCATGAACAAGACCTTAAGATGCTTATACTTCTCCACTTGATAATATACAAGTGTCCCCTATGTCTCACTGTTGTTACGATAGGGCGTTGCGGAGATCTCGCAAAAATCCTCAGGATCGGGTTTTAAGACCGGAGCCCATAATGCAGCATCCACAGACAACCCATACAACAAATACGGGGAAAACCAAAGAACATTTATTAACAGAAGACACATAAATCAGGCATTTAAACAACAAGTAAAAAAGTCCACACACGAGATCGGTGGGGCATCGAGCCCAGAGTGCAGAGTCCTGTGGTGGAACCGAGGTGCCCACTCCATAGCTGTCCAGGGGTCCGCAAACAGCCTGGGTACTGAGAGTATGCTGGGATCCGTTGCTTTGAAGTCCAGGGCGACAGGGTCCCAGAGGATCGCGAACGAGCTGGAAAGAGACGGGTCCCATGACGAAGCCGGGGTACCACGAACAAGCCCATAAAAAGGAAAAGAAAAAGAAAACTAAAATCAGCCTGAACAGAAAAAAAGTAAAAGGACAAAAAGGGGGGAAAATAAAGGGCAGCTTTAGAGCCACGGATCTGAAGACGGCCGTGATAGCCGAAGACCCGAGGGGCTGTCCGTTACGGCCGGATACCAGGGTCGGCGCCGATTGTGACCCTAAAGCGGCTTCTAGCGGCAAGGGTATGGAGGCCACCCCTCCGGCCGCCGACCCAAACGCGAGCCTTTCGTGCCGCGGGTCCAGGGTACAGCCCCTTCCAGCCTCGTGTCCTGGGCGCCATCAGCTGCCGGGGAAGACGAGCGGGGGAGTCCTAAGCGGACTATAAAAACGAAACCAAAAACAAACGTAACGCGAACAAAACGGGGGGTTACCTAATGAGCCGGCGAACACTCGCGTGTTCGATCGGCTCACATAGCAAAAATAATTAACTAAAATGAAGAACAGGTGCGTAAAGTAAAAGAACAAACCAATAGATCGCGGCGGAGAACCAAAACAAACGCCAAAGCAGACGTAGAGGGAAAACGGAAACAGAACACTAAGGGATAGGGGTAAAATAACGCACCCCGGCGAACAACGCAAAACGGGCTCACAGTGCGAACCCTAACAATTGTGAGAGGATTTTTTTTGTTTGGTTTTGGGTTAGGCTTAGTTATACTTTTTAAAGATCCTATTACCGGTACATAAGTTTTTTCATTTTATTTATTTATCCTCTGACCTAATTTTGGGTACAATAAAGCCACTTTTTGTAAATTATTCTATGCCTATTTGGTCTTTGACTGTTTGGTCTCAATTAAATTGGTGCTGAATTTCCTCTATTTTTACATAATCCTTATTACTGTGGATTGGTACAAAGTGTAATAGCAGTCCTCTCTGGCCTCTTATATCCAGCATCAGTACAGTAAACAAACAGAAAATCCTAAAATTAATATACTGGAAGTTTAATGCACAACCATCTCTAGGGTTTACAGACAGTTTAAAAAAAGAGCTATCCAGTGAGCTGCAGTTCTCTGGGCAAAAAAAACTGTTGATGCCAGAGTTCAGAGGAGAAAGGCCTCACTGGTTCAAGCTATTAGAAGGGCAACATTAACTCAAAATACTGCAGCAGAAGACCACACTGAGTGCCATTTCTTTCAGCTAATGCTTCAAAACACAAAGGCTTATCAGATTCAAATACAAAGAATCGATGACTCTGCCTTGTATCAAAGTCATTCTTACTGGTTGTGGTGGTGTAATGATTTCTCATACTTTAATGCTTAATACCAAAACAAAGTTGAGTAACATCTGCATAGCATTGGTATGAGAAGCCATCACATCTAATCAGTGAGCCCAGTTATTTAATATACAAGTAAAACAGTTGTGGACAATGGACTGCCCAAGCTAGAAAGAGTTGTGGAGATAATCTAATGATTCAGTGTCTAATGCCACTTACAGATTCAGAAGTATAAGTACTATATTATACATATTAAACATATATAACATTAAATTGGAAGTACTCATTTAAGTATAAAGCATCATGATATGCTTGTTCATAATAGATAATCAGTAATAAAATGTATTTATATGGCTGTGGTATTTGGTCCACCATCACGTCATTACATACCATACGTGTTTTGCATACAGTCAAAGCCCGGTATCTGGCCTCTCTGTATTCACTTTCCCACAAAATGAATGAGGTATTTTATTCTCCACCACTAACCCAATGTAATGAATGATGAACTGATAATGAATCCTGGGAAATCTAATTTAGCTCAAACAGGCTTATGTCCAGCAAGCCTATTCTTGAAATATTCTCTAATGCACAGTAATGTCCTGGTCCAGTTACACAGGGTGATAGCTGCTGGGAAAATAAGCCTCCTTTTCCAATCTGTACATTCCTTACTATAGCATATCTGAATGAGTCTTTTGTTTATTGTTTTTATTATTTCTGACAGGTCATGCAAGGACCTGTTAAATGTATTTTAAAGAAGTGAAATATTAGTCTAAATCAGTATTTTAAAATTCATAGTATAGCTGTTATTTTAGGCCAGTTCTGGGCGGTAATATTTATATGTTGGCTTCCTCACAAATTTGAACCATTTTTTCCAATTACAATTCAGAAATGTGTTGTATATTCATTAAAATTGTATTGAACCTTTATGCTCACCAATGAAATACATGAGCAAAAAGACAGCATGTTACAATCTGTGAAAGTCCGATTCCGATTATTGGAGTTCACAGCCACGCCATTCAGACTCTATAATTCATCAGCCACATTCAAGTGACAAATGGAGCAACTTTTCACAGACATTCCCAATGAGTGCTTTGTTTTGTACTTAGATGGACTGGGACTGGGCAGTCTGGGTTCAACAAGGTTTTTTTCTGCCTGAGTTTAGTATTCATCACCACTGATGATGTTGGACTCAAGTATCACCCTAGGGATGTATTTGTTACAAACACAAAATCAGAGTAAGAAATCAAACCCAAGCACACAAAGTGCCAATAAGCTGACTCACAGAATCAGACAACCAAGAGAAAATGTTCTCAAGGAAATCAAGGGCTGGAATGCTTCCAGTGATGCATTCTCTTAAAGACGAGGAAAACAAGACACAGGTTTAAATATTGATTTCCTGAACTTGATTCCCTGAATTTGGAACGCATCAGATATGATGCAGACAAACACCAAAAAATCTGTCCTTGCCTGTGTGTTGGTGTAAATGTTATATTCTCATGTTGACTAGATAGCAGTGGTAAGTTGTTACAATATCCACAACAGCTATAAAGCGTAAGCCAAAGCTATATTATTTTGCTAAAATTCGTGCAGGGTGATTTGTAATGGTCATTTCAGTCTCTGCAGACTGTAGGTCTTTTTCCAGGACTTTGTTTTGTTTGATTTTTATGCTTGATGTGGCTGTGCATGAGTTATAAATCGTTTCATGTGTGTTTTTTCAACATTCCAACAGTTTCTCAAGATTTTAAATTAGTTCTTTTTATATTTACAGTGTTCCCAAAAATGCACAAACTGCTAACAAAAAACATTCTGGAATTTTACAATTGGTAATAAAATGGACACTAAGCGATCAGAACAGCGCACTGGAGAAATAAACATTCAATTAGTGAATCCGCTAAGTGCTTCTGACATAGATATCCAGGCATATGTACAAGGTAGCCCTAACTCTGTTGTTCAAGATCTTAACTCTCTGTATACTTCACTGTTTCATGAGTCACTGATGGTGCAAATTTGACAGTGTGAGAAATGTATATTTTAAAAAAATGTTTCTTACATTTACTTTGACTTTTATGTAATTTCAGCCAGCATGAACCTGAGAATATTTCATGTCTTGTCTAGTTTACTTCATTTTACCAATAAATCCATTTCAGCATTTCTGGCCTGCAACACATTCCAAAGAAAGATGGGATGGCAAAGCAATTACTATTCCTTTTCACCAAACTTAAAATATGTTTTGCACTGAGGATACCAAGCAATTTTGTGTTTCAGGTATTATTATTCATCATTTCTGCTGACATGACTTGATTTTTTTTCTCAAAATTGTCTACACATTTCTTTTTTGGGGACAGGCCAGGACTGCAGGCAGGCCAGCCAGTACCTATACTTTCACCATCTACAGCCATGCATTTGTAATGTGTGCAGCAAGTGGTTGCATTGTCTTGTTCAAAAATTGCACAGAATTACAGTACAATTCAATGTACTTTTCTGCTTTAATGCTGCTATCACAGCAGTGTAAATGTGTAAATTGTCAAGAGTACTGACACAGTCCCATACCACAACAGAACTTGGCTTTTTAAACTTGTTACTGAAAACAATCTAGATGGTCTGTTTCGTCTTTGGCCTGTAGCACTTGGTGTTCATTTTGTCCAAAAAAGACCTGGAATACTTGTATGACAACAATCAATGCTTGAATGTGCTGGTCCATCCCAGCTGCCTCTGAGGCCAGAGAAGTCAACACCACTCCTGGTCATGTATAAACTGATATCACTACAAGAATAATGGATTCTGAAGATGAATGAATGAGGTAGGGACATTCCCATAATGAAGAGAGAATAATAGAGGCTAATGGAGTCCCCTTATCAAATTATTTATTATTTTAGACATTTACATAACTGAGGATAATGGTGTTTGACATCATATTGTATTTTTTTATTGTGGTACTTCTGTATTTGGGACACTTTGCACTGGATCTGTGGTAAGAAGCAAACATTTATCACTGTACCCTATTTTCTGCTGTGTTTTTCAGTTGCTTTTTGTATGATTCCTTTGGGCATCATACAAAAAGCCAACTAAATTTCAAGTAAATAACACATAACCTTAAAGGCATTAATTTTGAGGAGAGGTGGGTGCTGGCTTTTATTTTATTTCATAGTATTCTGTCTGTTTTATTTTGGGGAATGATTGTTGCAGTATGCATTCTGTAAGGGTAATTTATAAAGTGATTTAATTGCTTAGTGTTTGGCATCTGGGGTGTAATTTTTATGTTTAATAATCTCCTTATACACTTATGGTGTTGTTTCAGTAATGCTTAATTCGGGAGAGACACTTAAATTTAAGAAGAGATGTGATGTACCTAACTTTAAGTTTTATGTATTTCAAAGATTGCTCCTTATTCAGACTCACCAGGGATTCAAATTAAAAGACATTGAATCAACATGGCCCTAAAGAACCTGAGAGGATCTGCCAGAACATTCTACTGCAGGGTTTGATTCCATAAATTGCCCATTTACCACTGCTGACCCCAATATCTGTCACAGCAGTAGGAATTATGGCCTTTCAAATGAAAATATCAAGCATTTTATTGAAAGAAGAAATTGCCCCTGGGTCCTCCAACAGCAAATTAAATTATGCACAAGCTCTTGACTATGGACTTTAATAAGTGATCTTACTGGCCACTGTAATCCTACAGAAAACAGCAACGAGTTGAAGCATACATGCACAAATGCATAAATATTTAACTCAAAATGTTCACTTTGTATTACTTGCAGACTGCATTATATGTATCCACTTTCTGCACCCGTATATATTTTCTCTTACTATATTACACTTACAGTCACAAAGTACATTTAATGGGGTTTGATCTATGTAAACACAGGCAAGAAACAGATCTCAGAAACAAGAGGTTTACAAAACCTGCTTCTCTTTGGTATTCATCTCTCTGGAGAAGAGAAGATGGGCAATCCAGTTTTCATTTAATCAGCTTCTTATAGAGAGGTCAGGAGAGTGTGACCCCCACGTCTCAGAGCTGAGAAGGCATGACTGCCAGAAGAGATTAACCAATGGATTGTCAAGGTGGACAAGCCAGCAAGGACTGGAACCTAAAAACTGTGCTAAGTAATTGGATTCTTGCTTGGTAAATGAGTATATGTGAATTATCCCCAGCCTCTCTGTGTCTATGCATGTGGTGGTTTGTGTATCCATGAAAGGGCATAAACATTATCTGTGAAATTCAAGGAGAAACATAAGGCATTGAAATTTGAAACCTACCTCATAGGCAATGAGCCTTAGAGACAATTGGCAACTAAACAAAGGGCATTTTCACACTTGAGTTTTTCTCCTTACCCAAGGGACAAGGAATGTGGTATATTTAGTCAAGTGTGAAAGCTGTTTTCTCTGGTCTACCTGAGAATGGCTGTTTGAGGTTCACTTCATATGAACCTCGTGTTTCTTTGTTTCTGCTGGAGACTAGGCGTCAAATAGCTTGAGTTTGTCAGTTGATCTCATTCCTGTCCTGCAAATTTGCTTGTCTAACCATACAATTTAATTCTGTAGTGCTTCATGTAGGCTAATCATTGTATAGGTTTTATATAATTGTGTACTAGTACGCATCAATGTGGGTCGTAATCTGTAAAACCAGAATTTAATAGAACTTGGGCAAATTTATAATCACACTGGTCCACAGAAATCTTGTCAAAATTAACAATTAACTGATGTGTCTATTGTCTCTCATATTACAAAAATATCTTTATAATTCAAATAACAATGAACTAGCTTTAGTGTAACTATGCTGGACATAAAAAAAAATATTCATATCTACAGCGATGACCCATCAGGCTGCACTTTAGAGTCCAACTACATTTATATTTACATTTACAGTATTTAGAAGATGCCCTTATTCAGAGCGACTTACAAAAGACATCAGTAACATAATATATCCCTAATAATCAGGAATCTAAACAAGAATACACTGTTTTTTAAGAGGGAGAAAGAGAAAGAGGGGGGTGCTAGCTGAGATAAGTGTGTAATAAACGGGTCTTCAAACGGCCTGTCATCTCTTTTTATTTTATTTTATTTACTATTTATTTTTTTAAATTGTAATTATTTTTTATTGCACAGTATTTTAATCACTTAATTGTCTTTCTTCCTGTTACTGGTGGATTCTATTTTCTGTTAGAAAAGTTTAGAAAGTTTAGCGTGTTTGTTTGTTTAGAAGCCATTAGCGAAACATCGGATTTCCCTTCTTCTCAGCTTCATCTTTGTTATAGTTTTATTATAAACTTTCTTTATATCAGTTTCCTCACTTTCTTTTAGCACTTTCTTTTTACTTTGACTTTCTATTGACTTTCAGCGTACCTACGAAGTCTACTGTACTATCGGCTGAATCACCCATGCTCTTAAATCAACAACACACAACCCCACCTGAAGCTAAGTACACTTCATTGATTCATTTTATTACCAGTAACATAGCTTCTGCTATGTTTGTTCCCTATCCCGAGTGTGGCATATTTATCTATTCTTCTTTCGTCATTAGTGTAAATTGTATTTGTGATTTGTAGTAAGTTAGAAAGAAAGAAAGGCGCATCCAGACATTAGAGAAGGATGGCTCAGATTCTAGCTTAACAAATTTGAATTCCACAGGCATAGTTATTGCCCACCCCACTCTGGCAGAGCTCTCGCTGCAGCGGGTAATGGTTCAGCGGCATCGTCATAAGCTAGCCCACCAGAGCACCACTCTTTGCTTGTTCACATGTCCAACAGGTTTACCCTCCTCAGTGAAACACCCACTCAGCAGCCTGTTGAAAGAGCTCTGGTTATGGGTGACTCTATTTTGCATCACATGAAATTAGCTACCCATTAGGGACACCAGCAGCTAGGGTTACATGTATCCTGGGAGCCAGAGTGCCGGAAATAATAGGGGGTCTTATGGCATGATTAGTTAGCCTGACTATCCAGAACAGGGGTCACGCAGCAGATAATTAGGCTTAACCAGCTGTCTGCTGGTAGCCATGCACCATCATCCAGACCTAATGTTATTAAAATTGTGTCTTTTACCTGTATCTGTCAAAATGCACTAAAATTATTTTTTAATTGGCTCATTAGGATAAGAACAAATAGAAATAACAATCGTCGTCCTAATGTTTGTGGAGGAGGCATAGCCACAATTTTTTGACAATGAGGTAAGTATTAGTGCTAAATCCCATTATATTATAAGGCTAATTCATTTGAAATACTGATCTTTAATATGACTGATCCGTCATTAGGTAAGTCTAAACCATACTCTTTTCAGCTCATCATTATTTGTTGCCCTCCAAGTCCTTACTCAGAATTTCTTTAGGAATTCAGTAACTTTCTTCTCTGATAAACAATTTAAACAGATAATGCTTTAATTGTAGGTGATGTTAACATTCATGTTGAACATGAGAAGGATCCACTTAAAATTGCTTATGAGTCAATTATATAGATAACCTACATGTTTTCCCTCAAAGTGAGCTGATTTCTGATCACGATCTCTTAGTTTTTGAGCTATATGTACCAAATAAATGGCCTACTCCCTCGTTATCACACTAAGTGTGCTATTACTTGTGATACAGCTTTGTTAATAAACTTCCAGATTTAACATTTAATACACTTACAGAGCCCGATAATCTTGAGCTTGCAACCAACCAATTAGAATGCGGACAACTCTGAATATAGTATAATATTTTATCAGTATTACTAATACTGCACTGTCTTCACTGATCAGCTCGTCTAAATTAGCAACATTCAATTCCTACGTATTTACTCAGAGAATAAATATAGATTAGATAGTATTATAGAATACTACTTATTTTAGTTAATTAATCTTCCTTTGGTTATGTGCCAAAATCATTTAAATGTGCCACACACTGATTAAAAAAGACAATCTTCACCCTTGTGTGCTGTCTAAGTACAGGCGAATTTCAAACTACATTTCTTCTCCCAAATCTTAGAAAAATCTGTCTATCAACAGCTCTGTAGTTGTAGCTCTGTAATGGGTAAAAGTAAGTGGTAAGAAAGTATTCAGACCCCTTTAAATTTTATCACTCTTTGTACTCATTGCAGCCTTTTGCTAAAATAAAAAAAGTTAATTTTATTTCTCATTAATGTACACTCAGCATCCCAGGTTAAAAAAAAAAAGACATAGAAATATTTGCAAATTTATTTAAACTGAAATATGGTCATAAGTATTCAGACCCCTTGCTCAGTATTTAGTAGAAGCTACTTTTGAGCTAGTACAGTCATGAGTCTACTTGGGAATGATGCAGCAAGTTTTTCACACTTTGATTTTTCAGGTCACTTTTCAGGTCACTCCAGAGATGCTCAATTGGGTTTAGGTCAGCGGTCTGGCTGGGCTAGTCAAGAATGGTGACAGAGTTGTTCCGAAGTCAGTTCTTTGCTATTTTAGCTGTGTGCTTAGGGTTATTGGAAGGTGAACCTTCGGTCTAGTCTGAGGTCTTGAGCACTCTGGAAGAGGTTTTCTTTCAGGACATGTCTGTACTTGGCTACATCCATCTTTCCTTCAATTGCAAACAGTCATCCTGTCCCTGCAGCTGAAAAACACCCCTATAGCATGATGCTGCCTCCACCATGTTTCACTGTTGGGATTGTATAGGGCAGGTGATGAGCAGTGCCTGGTTTTCTCCACACATACCGCTTAGTATTAATGGCAAAAAGTTTAATCTTCGTCTCATCAGACCAGAGAATCTTATTTCTCCTTGTCTGGGAGCCGTTCATGTGTTTTTGGCAAACTCTGTGCAGGCTTTCATATGTCTTGCACTGAGGAGAGGCCTCTGTAGGGCCACTCTGCCATAAAGCCCCTACTGGTGGAGGGCTGCAGTGATAGTTGACTTTGTGGAACTTTCTCCCATCTCACTACTGCATCTCTGGAGCTCAGACACAGTGATCTTTGGGTTGTACTTTACCTCTCTCGCCAAGGCTCTTCTCCCACGATTGCTCAGTTTGGCTGGACGGCCAGGTCTAGGAAGAGTTCTGGTCGTCCCAAACTTCTTCCATTTAACGATTATGGAGAACACTGTGCTCTTAGAAACTTTGAGTGCTGCAGATTTTTTTTGTAACCACTGCTCTGTTTTTTTCTGTCAAAATGGCATGCTGAGTGTACGTTAATGAGAAATAAAATGAACTTTTTTTTATTTTAGCAAATGGCTGCAATGAAACAAAGAGTGGGGAATTTAAAGGGGTCTGAATACTTCCATATCCACTGTACTCCAAAGTAGCAGTATACTGTATATAAAACATTATATGTATATCAACATAAATGAATACAATTTGAGCACCATGACTCTCTTCATATATTATCTGTGTTTAAAAGTGTAAACTATTTGCTGTAGCAAGGCATGTGTGCTGATACAGAGTGTAACACTGTAAACTGTGCAGTAGACTTTCATATTACCCATTAGTGAAAAGCCCAGATAAACATTCTAGACAGAAATTCTGTTGTGAACATCTATCAGTACACAGCTGTTGCATGTAAGCATATGCATACGTGTGCCAGGCTTGATGACACTTGGTTAAATTAAATCAAAATTTCACCAAAATGAGTAACCTTTTAGAATCTTTCCATTGAACTGACTTGCTTACTCTAAACGTCATTCATAACATATGTTTCAATCAATCAATCAGTCAGTCAGATGGCATTGAAGCAGATGTCATACACAGTTATTTTCATTCCCTTTTCATAATAATAGTAACAAAAAACATCTGGTGTTTCAGTCTCAGATGAAAAACACAGCTGATATGGTTGAGATAGAGCCAATCAGAAATACAACACAAAGAGAATTTTTGACAATCAGAACAACAGTTCCTGATGTTGGTCTAAATGACTTTACTGCATTGATGTTGATTGGATTCATCATGACACCCCCAATCTTATTGGCACCTATATTAGTAATGTGCCATTTTTCAAACTAAATTGAGCCCTCTTCGAAGCAGCGAACCAATTCTCCTTCCATGTCTCTCAAATTGTTTGAATATTTGACAGAGTCTTCCAGATGGTTGATTGCCTACAATTCTATTTTTTTTTTTTTTTTTTTTTACCATTTTACACTTTCTTTCCTCCTCATCAGACACTGCCTGGTGTGAAGGGGACTTCAGCTCCTTTGTAGTAGGGCATTAAATGCTAAAGCCTAAAGTACATTTTCACCAGATGATTACCCACCTCAACCCTCAAACCATCAGAGCTGAAACTAATTGTGTGCATGTGCAGGGGGGTGGGGTGGGGGGTTACAAAGGGTGGGGGGAAGGAGAATAAAATATAGTCACGATTAATCTCTTCATAGCTGTGCTGATGGAATCTTTTCTCAAATAGGAACTCTACTTACTTATCTGGCACATCTTTTCACTTTCATCTAAAGAATAGACATATTAAAATATGTCTAGTAACAAGTATTTTTGCTTCAGTAACAAATCATGTCACATACCTTATTTTGTGTACACAAAATAATTTTAAGGTAGCTAACCCATAAGAGGAAGATTAATGCTAATAAATGATTTTCATTTTTAATTTGTTTTGTAATAGGTAGGTTGTATACCAATGATAGTACGTCAAGTCAAGTCAAGTAAGATTTATTTATATGGTGTTTTTTTCACTGGTGCATTGTCTCAAAACAGCTTTTTAACATTATATTATCTTAAAATATTATTGAGCAAGTGACAAGGAAAACCTCCCTAAATGTTAGGACCCATCCTCCTTGGTTGGCCTGAATGTTAATTGAAATAGTTATCACAAAGATATGCATATTGGCAAATATTTCTTCTGATACAACAACAGTAACAGTTTAGAAATAAGCTAGTGATTTGGACAGATGACAAACTGTATGGAATGCAAAACTAGATTTAAAAGAGAAGCACTGCTATAAGCAGTGACCAAGTGCCACCAGCTCAAACAGTAGCTGAAGAGGTAACACTTTGAGATGGTGGATGTAAAAGAGGGTAGGGCCATCACCAGTGGACAGACATGAAGTTGAAAAAATAACAGTAATAGAAAGTAATCTGCCTCTTTAGTGTAGTGTGTCCCTTTGATTTTATGACAGAACTACAAACACACTAATAATGAACTGAACTGCTTCAAAGAGGTTAATTACCACATTTAAATTTCTTGGTGATGCAAACAGGGAGCAAACTAGAGTCATGAATTACAAAGGGGTAGTATTTCTAAGCAGTGTGAACATTCATTAATTTTCAAACATTTTCTAATAGACTTATACAGGTAAGGGTCGAATAAAAAAATCAAGAGTTTTGCAACCCAAAAGTCTCCTAGGGTTGCATTGAGGTGAAGAAAGGAAGGAGGTAAATTGCATAAAAATTGATGGGAAATGCCAAGTTTTGAGGGAAGCACAGACAGCATCAGGTAGATCATGACAAGGGACAAGGTCTATGGAAACTACTTAGCAGATCTTGAAACATCTATCTTTAGGATAAATGCATATAAGAAAATGCCCTTCATAGCAGTTCTGCAGCAATAGGTGGGAAATGGGGTGTGAACTCATTTAAATGCATGGACTACAACATTTGTTTCAGAAGATGATCATGGAGATCGCTGAAGCTGTTTTTAGGTGAATGTGAATCAAAGGAGGTGATCCGTATGTAGGTAGTGGGAGCTTGATCAATCCCAGTTGAGTTACCAATCTTAAATTGTTCCATTCACGAGTAGCATGGTGGTACCTCATTTCTAAATTGTAACAAGAGAGTGTTATCAATGGACAGAAGCTAACAGGATAATGTAATAATAATAATGTAATGTAACTCTGGTACTGGACTCTGGACCTGATTGTCCAGGGTTCAAATCCCAGCTGTCACAGTTGGGTCCTTAAGCAAGGCCCTTAACCCACCATTGCTTGAATTGTAAGACTGTATGAGTTGTAAATCGCTCTATATAAGAGTGTCTGCTAAATGCTGTAAATATAAATATAAATGTATTTGTGAAAAAAGCTAGCACCTTGGTATAATGACCACACAAGTAGCAAAGAGTGTAGAATGCAGGTGGTAACATAGTGAATTGGCAGAAATCTGACTCTAAAGTTAAGCATGATTTTAACAGTAATGACTTTAACAGTAACGACATTCTTTAACGATAAGATATTTAGGCGAAAAACTCAATGCTCATCAAATCTCCCATCTATTCAGCAAACCTCCAGATGCAGTACTAGTGCTGATGTATGTTTAATTACCTTTAAATCAGAACTAGAATATTTTATCCCAATGACCAATAATGAATTGTCCTCAATAATCAGCTCATGTAAATCAACAACATGCTTATTAGATTCAATCCCTATATATTTACTCAAAGAATTATTATTATTATTAGAATTATTAGCCAGTATATAGAACCACTACTTATTATTGTAAATTCATACCTTACCTTTGGTTATGTGCTAAAATCCTTTAGATGTGCTGTAATAAAACCCGTGATTAAGTTATAGACCAATTTCAAATCTGCCTTTCCTGTCAAAAATCTTAGAAAAAGCTGTCTATCCACAGCTCTGTAATTACCTTCAAAGTAACAGTATTTATGAAACATTTGAGTCAGGATTCAGGACTCATCATAGTACTGAAACAGCATTGATTATGGTACTTAATCTATTAATATCATCAAATAATGGATGTGTTTCTTTTCTTGTTCTACTACATTAACGGACAGCATTTGTCACAATAGATCATGACATCTTACGGACAACTGCTGCAGGTATTAAGGGACTTTCTTGGTTTAAATCCTGTCTGACTGACCTTTACCAGTTTGTTTATGTACATAATCAAGGCTCTAATCTCTGTGAAGTGAAAGTGAAGTATGATTTTTATTAGGGGTCTGTGCTTGGCCTACTATTATTCTCCCTGTACATGCTACAAGAGAGGTTGGCTACTTCTATCCTAAATCTAGACGGCTGTTCAGTAACGTCTAATTCAACTGTAAAAAACTTAGGTGTTACTTTTTAATTTAGATCTCTCCCTTGATGTGCACATTAACAACATGACATGAATTACTTTCTTTCAGTTATGTAATATTGCTAAACTTAGAAATATTAGAAGATTATTTATCTCCAACTTCTGCTGAGGATCTCAAACCTATTTCGTTATTTAATTACATTTATATTATTTGCTTAATTTAACTATTAAAACACCTTAACTATTTCAATTAACATCTAGGTCATCTTGGTCTTGAGTGTTGGTCCCGAGGTTTCTTCCTTCTAAATTGAAGGAGTTGTTAGGAACCCTACCTCATGCTCCCAAGCAGCCCACTCATGCCCCGTCTCTGCCCGCCATTACAGAATGATTCCTGAGAGCCGCTTTTATCATCTTGCTGGCTAACGATGTGATAACGAACACCCGGGATCTCCACTATATAAGTACAAACCCTGGTTCTGTTCATTGCCACATCATCTTCGTTCGCTCGCTTGCTGTTCGACGCAACACTGACACAGTTGCTCAATTATATAGACGGTAACATCCCGGGGCTTGTAGTGCAGACGGATGTGTATGGGGGATCTAGCACTTAGGGACAGATTCAGAGTTTCCCTCCTCCTCCTCCTCACTTTGGCTTGATAGCCAAGTCTCATTCTGGTTGGCTGCACACGACACATCTCTAATCGAGCTTCTTTGTGTGTTTTGCTCGCCCAAGCTAATGCTCGCCGCTTCGGGGTAATATCATGTCACCCGATTTTTGACGTGGCCTGTTGCAACTTGTTCTTGTGCTTTTTTGCATTTTCGAGCTCCCGCTCGCCCACTCATGTTTCAGCGCACATTGTGGCTGTTTCGCGTGTTAACCAGCTACGGGTGTTTCCCGTTGGGACACCGTCCAGCTGTGTTTTTTCCCCCTTTTATTTCTGTACTTTGGGGAGCCTTTTGCTCTGCCTTTTAAGTTCTCCTTGTTATTATACATACGTCATTCATCCCCCATTCCTGCATCTTTGTGTCCTCAACCCTGACTCATAACAGAAGTTTTTCCTTTCCACTGTCACCCTAGGCTTGCTCAATTTGGGACTGGCCTTTTGGGATAATTTAATATTATAAAGCTGCTTTGAGACAATGCTGTATTGTAAAAAGGCGCTATATAAATACATTTGAGTTTGACTTATGACAATATCTACCATGTTTTTTATGACATTGTATTAAGAAAAAGTATTTAAATAAACTGTTACCAGTTCAACTATTTGTCTTTTTGGTGTCCTGTACCAAGCCTCATGAATGCCACTCCACTTATTAATAGGTGCTTAATGGTAACTAAAAAGCACCATAGGGTTTAAGGGATTGTCATGCCCATATGCTTTAACATAACTGCCCATTGCCTTGCCTCATTGCTTTTATAATGTTATAGTACCATAATGCATGACCTGTGCAGAAACATCAATCTCTGTGTCCTGGCTGCCCTGCTTCATCTGACAGATGCATTTGGCTGCCCGTTTTATCTCAGGGTAGAGCCCTGGTGGTCCAGATGTTAACGTAATGAAGATATTGGATGAGGGACACACCTGCTCTCAGGCCCCCTACTGAGGTCTAAACTAGCTCTCTGACAGTTTTACATTTCCATCTACAGAATATGGTCCGGTCAAAACTAGAGTGGCTGTCATTATTCATTCCTATTTTTCTATTTTTGTGTTCATTAATTTTTTATATCAATATTGGCAATGTCCTGCTCTGTATCAGTGTCATTGACATGTGTATATTTTGCATATTTCATATTGTAATTGACATGAACATAACTTTTCCAGTTATGGGAAAACAGTGTGGCAGTACAGGCTTTATCAGTGCTGTACACCTTCATGACCTTGTTTGATTTTTAGGTTTGGTTATTGTTCTTAACATCCCTCCACATCCTCCACAACTGTAATATTCCTTACACGTTTCAACATACTCCAGTAACTGAACTCACTAATCTAAAGTTCCTTAATGTATGAGTGAATGCATGACGCCCTGTGCACACTCTGTTTAAGGAGTATTTATTCATAGTATGCAGGGTTTCTAGCAGACTCAAGTGATCAGAAATAATCTATTTTAGATATTTTTATTATTAACAATTTTTTGCTGATTTTTGTCCTCTGTTACGATTCCAGGTAATTCTTGTGATTCCGAGTGACCACTCCTACAGTGAGCTGACATGTAAGTTGGGAAAGGTGAAACAAAAAGTAGATTTTTCTAATGTGCATCATCAGAAAAAAAGAAAAGGGGGTCCCACGGTTGGACTGAGAGGAAAAAGTTACAGCTATGAGACGTGACAGTCTTCTCTAAATCAGCATGCTGCAGTTTCACTCTAATCTCGCTGCA
>JAUZST010045450.1:0-25832 GCA_034779995.1 Parotocinclus haroldoi
GTATTACTGTAAAGCTGCTTTGAGACAATGCTACATTGTAAAAAGCGCTATATAAATAAAATTGAATTGAATTGTTTACTTCAAGAGGCTATTTAAGTCTGAACTAATAAACGCATATCCATATGGGTAATAAACATTTGTAGTTGTGTGGTGAAATATCACAAAGAAATTGATGCTTAATGAACATAATACTGAAAATGGCATATTCTCTGTCAGTATGCTTGTGCGAAAAGTGGAGACCTTGTTGACGAGGTGATAAAGATCAAAGATCATCAACAAAGGTGCATCTGATCCAGCCAATGCAACTGTTGTGATAGACTGATCAGAAGCCCTAAAAGGATTGAACAATGCAATGGCTGATGGGTATGAACACACCATCAGTCTAAGCTACCCAAGAGAACTGAAGCACAGCTCTGAAGTTTTTTAGAAGTTCTTTGACCTGGATGGACTGAAAGCTAGTCTAAAAGTAACAGCCCTTAAACATAAGCTGTTGTTATAAAGGTGTGTGAATTCAAAGGACTGATGTACTGGATGTAACGGTTTTGTAGTTATCACTTGTAATATCTGTTTCATGTGCTTTTGGCAAATTGATACCAAAAAAGATTGGTATTTTTTTTAAATGTTAAATGAAGCTGATGTTGAACTGACTGAAGATTTGCTAAATTGATTTGTTCTGAACATGAACATGACTGTTCAATTTATCTATTAGCGTTGCTGCTTTGTACATCTGAATCAGGAATTGCACTTTAATACAGGTGGACATGTTAGAGTTACTGGTCCATATTACATTATACTGTACAAGTTTAAAGTGCTTTGGTTAAGTTGCTCATATCCAAACAAAGAATTGTTACATTTATGTTGAATTACCAAGCCTAAATGTAAGCTGTTGAATAGGCTGTTTTGTTTTTTTCAAGTGGTTAAATCATATATGTTTTATGCAAATGCTAATGTTTTTTTCAGCATTTCAAGTTTAGCAGGCTTTTCTGTTAAGTGCAGAATTTTTAATTACAAAATGCTGATGCTATGTCAACATACACACTTAGCACAACTGGGCTTGGTTCAGCCTTTACGGAGAGTTTGACCTTTGGGAGCACTGAGAATATTAAAGTTTGCAATGTTCAGTTAGAATATTGCTGAGGGTTTTGTTTTGATTTTTTTGTTCTCTGGGGTTAAATAATTTTATATTGATAGTATGTAAGCTAGCAAAATACAGCAAAATATTCAAAATATTCACATTCATTTATTTAACAAGGATCTATTTGTAATTACTTTTAAAATGTATGCAAAATGTTACCTTATTTTTTAAAAGTACATCCAGTATATTATTTTTAGTGTGTACTAGGCTACTGAACTGAACATACTTAAATATTTACCTAAACCATTCATAACTAACATAGTGCTTAAACTCGTTTATTAATTTCCGAGTTGATTGACCAATTTGTAATTTACTAAATATGCCATTTCTTAACTTGAATGACACATGGTGCTCTGGTATGCACTTGCATAAATACATGAGTTCATGGTAACGTTGTTTTTGAACAGGTAACAACACTACATCAACATCACACTACATCTAATGCCAAAAACCTACTATCTTGAATTATGTTGTTAGTGTGTATTATATTGTGTAGTATGTAGAGTTACAGCATCCTATTGTATGATTGTATTTAATTCTGAACATGAATGTACATTATATAGGCTACTAATTTCCTTCACATGAAACAAACTATTTAACTTGTTTAAAGTACAGAAGAATTGTCTTGTTGATGTAGACATTTAAATGCAATAATGTGGCTACAAATTGGACCACTAACTGTTAGGGTTCAGCCTAGCTCCTCTGCCGCCACCAGAGGGAGCCGACCCTTTCAACTGGGCACAAGCAGGAACCACGCTATTCCCCCTGCCGCCACCAGAGGGAGTCAACCTGTTCCTCCAGCTGCCCCCAGTACCGATAATGTAACCGTAACGGTACATTAATGAGGTGCTCTGTGAGGCATTAGATCACTACGCCTATGTGTACCTGCATGATATTTTGATTTATAGCAGTTTGCTCACCGAGCACATTACCCAGGTACGCCGGGTGCTCCAGCTTCTCTGCGAGCACCACCTGTATGTGAAGCTGGAGAAATCTGTCTTCCACCAGACCTCAGTAGCCTTTTTGGGCTCCCACAGGGAGCTCCGTATGGATCGCGCCACAAACAAGGCGGTCAGAGAATGGCGACAAACCACTACTTTAAAGCAAGTCCAACGGTTCCTGGGCTTTGCCAATTTCTTCAGATGCTTCATCCGGGGGTATAGTACTGTACTTGCAGCCCTAACCTGCAAAGTCCCAGACCCATTCTGCTGGCCATCGTCAGCCCAGCGAGCGTTCGAGGAGATTAAAAACCTCCTAACCTCACCGCCAGTCCTCCGTCTCCCCGATCCAGACCTCCCCTTCACAGTGGAGGTCAACGCCTCTGACGTAGGGGTGGGTGCGGTTCTCTCCCAACGTTTGGGAGAGGACCAGAAACTACATCCTTATGCATACTACTCCAATGAACTACCTCATCGGAGATAAAGAGTTACTGTCAGTGAACCTTGCCTTGGAGGAGTGGCGCCACTGGCTGGTGGGGGCCGGGCACCCATTCTTGGTCTGGATTGATCATAAGAATTTGGCCTATATCCAACAAGCCAAACGGCTCAATTCCGGCAGGACTGATGGTCCCTGTTTTTTAAACTGTTCAACTTTACCATCTCGTTCCGTCCTGGCTCCAAGAATGAGAAGCCCAATGCCCTTTCTCACCAGTGAGATCCACCCGAGGCCACAGCTGAGCCCAATCCCATTATCCAGGTGGAGAAGATTCTGGCCCCACTCCACTAGGACATAGAGCGGCGAGTCCTGGCAGCCCAAGGGAGGGAGCCCGACGCGGGCAGCGGTCCGGGGGGCGGCGACCTGTGCTCTGTTGGGCCCACTCTTGCACCCTCTCTGCCCATTCAGGGGTCACTCGCACCCTGGACTTCGTTCAACGCCAGTTTTTGGTGGCCCAGTCTCGAACGAGAGGTCCGTGAGTTCATAGCAGCCTGTGACATATGTTCCAGGAACAGAGTTCCAGGGCCAAAGCGCAGGGCCTCCTAATGCCCCTGCCAATACCCTCACGTTTCTAATCTGACCATGGACTTTTTCAAGTGTCTGTCTCATGGCATGACGGTGGTCCTCGTGATCATCAACCACTTTTTCAAAGCCTGCCGGTTCATTCCCCTTCCGGGACTCCCATCGGCCAGGCAGATGGCCCACATCCTCCTCAAACATGTGATCCACTTCCATGGCATGCCCACCTACATTGTCTCAGACCGGGGTCCCCAATTCGTAAACAGGTTTTGGCAGGCATTCTGCGAACTCATGGGCACTACTGTAAGCCTCTCGTCGGGGTACCATCCAGAGTCTAATGGGCAGTCAGAATGGGTCATTCAAGACCTTACCTGCTCCCTCAGGTGCCTAACCACAGGTAGCCCTCGTTCTTGGGCAGAGAAGTTGTCCTGGGCAGAGTATGCCCACAATAGTTTGTGCCAGTTTGCGTTTGAGTGCCAGTTTGGGTTCGCACCACCACTTTTTCCCGACCAAGAATGAGAGGTGGCAGTGCGCGCAGTGCAACACATTGTCCGGCACTGTCGAGAGGCCTGGCGTAAGGCCAAGTCTCCCCTGGAGGCCTGCACCACCTCCATGCACCGAACTGCGGACCGTAGACGTCGGACTGCCCCCCCACTTCCGGGTGGGTCAGAAAGTCTTGCTGTCAACCCATGACCTGCCCCTCAGAGGTGTTAAGGGCAAGCTGGCTCCTCGATACGTGGGGCCATTTAACATTGTTAGGCGGATAAATCCGGTGACGTTCCGGCTGCAACTGCGTGGATGCACATGCGTGGATCCATGAGGATCCACCCAACTTTCCATGTGTCGAGGTTAAGGCCGTATCTTTGCCAGTCCACCACTTGACCGCCACCACCACCCACACAGATCAATGGCGCCCCCGCCTACACGGTACACCAACCCCTGAACTCCCTCCAGGTCCAGGGGTCAACCCAGTACCTTGTGGACTGGGAGGGTTATGGTCCGGAAGCCAGGTCATAGGTGCCAGCATGCCACATCCTGGACCCCGCCCTGATTCAGGAGTTTAGGAAGAATCAGGCCACCGGCATGGGAACGTCAGGAGCCGTTCCCAGGAGGGTGGGTACTGTTAGAGGTCGGCCTAGGTCCTCTGCCGCCACCAGAGGGAGCCGACCCATTCAACCAAGCACAAGCAGGAGCCACGCTATTCCCCTCATAGAGGGTTGCTGGTAGCCCCAGGTGGGCGAGGTAATAGAAAAAACATTTCAGGGAAAGCTCAGGTGCTGGTGTGATTCCTTTTGGTGGTTTCTCCATGCCGGAGTGGCCCCCCACTCTGTCACTTTCGGCCTACAGGCTCTTCCGTGGTCTTTGTATGGTCCTCTCCCAAGCCGGGAAGGACTGCCTTCTGTTTCCTCCTTCTCCCCTGATTCTTTCTATGTCGGGGTGGGGGGGGGGGGTGGCACATTAGTCTGTCCTTCATTTTCCTTCCCCTTCCTACTTCATTGCACACAAGTGAGTCAGCAACACCACAGTGGCGCGTTGGGTTAAGTCGGATCACTCATGACACTGCAGGTCGGGTTCTAATCCCATCAGCCCTGCTACCTAACTCTTCCCTAAGTATCATTGTTGGTTGTTATTATTATAATTCTCCTTTCGTTATTCATTATTATTGTTCATTTATTTCTGCCTACGAGCATTCTCCATACGCTCACAACTGGGTTTATTCATGCTGGTCCACATATAGGATCACTTGGGTTCAGACCCCTCGAGAATCCTAACAGTAACCTTATCACTTAACCAATCAAACTGACTAATGAATCATTTACATAAATAAGTAAACTAGAATAAAGCTACAAATGGCGCAGGTGGCACAGTGGCAGCGGTTAGCACGTTCACCTCACAGCTCCAGTTTGATAACAACCTTGGACGCCTGTGCTACGTTTGCATATTCTCTACTTGGGTTTTTTCCAGGTTCTCTGCTTTCTCATGACTCATGACTCCTTCATCTTGATCACTTCTTGAGTTTGTCAGACAACAAAGGACGGGCATTCGCTAGTGGATATGTACTTTGTGGCAGCAGTAAGCTACTCTGAAGCTACTTACTCAGTCCTTTTTTGAGTCTCTAGGCACAGAGTGCCTACAAAAATCATCGGGGCGTGGCAGAATGTGGCTGTGATATAACTGTTGTGTGTAATATACTGCACAATATTGCAGTGCATGGAAATGTGAGAAGTGCAAAGAGAAGGGAAAGAAAAAAGAAAGTTTGTTGCAGGATTTATGGAATATGCTCCACACATTTATTGGTGTGTAGGTTTTGCATTCAATATAATTTCTTTGCGCAAACCACTTGAAAAGTGAACAGTTAAATGTAACAACCACTGAAAAATACTGTCCTTTTTATTTAATAAAATATCCTTCACTGTTTTGTAGTAATGCTATTGTGTTCAGGAAGGTTCAAAGTTAAAACGTTTAATGAATTATTTTATATAATTTATAGAAATATCAGTAAAGTCATTACATTAGCTTACATTACTTGTATGGGGTTCTGAGCTTGTTCCGGGGGCAATATAATTGGTACAGAAATAGATGCAATAAACAGCTGAAGCACTACCAGTCAAAGCTGTTTGGAGTTCTACCAACTCTTTATGGTGCTTCTGCCATTGTTTGAGTTTTTGAGTGAATTACTTAACTGTAGCCACTCTTTTTCTATATGCAGCCTTACTTTTTTTTGGGACCAATTAATTAATCATCCACATATATTTTTGGATTCTCTGGATCAGGTGGAGGTCTTTGCCTAGGCTGTCTACAGGATGATCCGGGAAATTACCAAGGTCTGCTGCAAAATGACAACTGCACAAGGGATGTAGGTTGAGGTAACTGGTAATTAATTTAAACATAACATCTATCCTTCAAGATCCCTTCCATTGCCGAACTTGCTTTTTCCTCTTCTGAAGAAAGGGATGGTGCGAATAACTGATTTCCACATTCCTCTCTATCTTAGTCCTCTCCAGCCCTCTCTGTTCTCTATCCTATTTGTTTTAGTGATCACTACAGGTACTTGTGTTTTGGTAATATCCTTCCAATTCTTCCTTTTCTCTTTATTTGTTGATCTGCAAGGGTTTTTTTGTTTTTGGGTTTTTTCTGTCTTTTTTCCTAGCAAAATGGATCTTTTGTGTAATTACTCATGTCTGCTCTTTTTTGGTACCTGGCCATAAGAACTACCAGTGTTCCTGTATACGACTGCCAGACACTACTACACCAGCTACATCAGCAAGCGTATAGATGCTGAGTCTCCAGTACCATCACCACATGCCCCAATCAGGCTGCAGAGGTGCATAATCTGCTGAAGGGTCGAGTACAGCGAGGGCCAAACTGTCCCGGGCCATCAGCACGCACACCGCCATAGCATACACAGCCACTTCAGAGACAGCGGTGACACTCAGCACATGTGGCAGGGCATTCAGGCCATCACCAACTACAGGACAACACCGGAACACTTCTCTCTGTAACTGGATCCTGGACTTTCTGACTGGGAGACCTCAGTCAGTCCAGATCGGCTGTAACAGCTCCAGCACCACCACACTGAGCACTGTGCACTAAGGGCTGTGTGTTCAGTCCATTGCTGTTCACCTTGTTGACTCACGACTGTGCAGCAATGCACAGCTCAAACCGCATCATCAAGATGACATGACTGTATTTGGTATCATCAGCAAGAACAATGAGTCAGCATACAGAGAGGAAGTTCAATGGTTAACGGACTGGTGTAGAACCAACAACCTGTCTCTAAACATAGACAAGACCAAGGAGATGGTTGTTGGCTGCAGAAGGACAAAGGGAGGATCACTCTCTACTAAACATCGACGGCTCTGCTGTGGAGATCGTCAAGAGCACCAAGTTCTTCAGAGTTCACCTGGCAGAGGATCTCACCTGGTCCCTCAACACCAGCACCATAACCAAGAAAGCCCATCAGCGTCTCTACTTCCTCAAAAGGCAGGGTTAAAGCACATCTTCAACCTCCCATCCTCAACACTTTCTACGGAGGAACCATCGAGAGTGTCCCGAGTAACTGCATCACTGCCTGGTTCAGACATTGCATTACAAATCCCTGCAGCGCGTAGTGAGGTCAGCTGAGAAGATCATCGGGTCTCTCTCCCCTCCATCACAGACATTTACACCACACTCTGCATCCACAAAGCAACCAGCATTGTAGATGACCACACACACCCCTCACACAAACTTTTCACCCTTCTACCATCTGGGAAAAGGTACCAAAGTATCCGGGCCCTCACAAACAGACAATAGTTGCAATAGGTTCTTCCCCCAAGCTATCAGACTCCTGAACAGTCTGGTATGAACAACATACATATAAATGACTGAACACACACACACACACACACACACACACACACACACATACAAAATCTACATCTTTCAGTTTGTCTACACAAATAACTTGAATACAAATGTTTACAATCATACCAACTATGAACAAAAAACTGCTGCTAAACACATAATTTACATTCAACAAAATGGACGTATATACACCTTACTGCTCAAACTACCAGTTGGCTACCTGCACTGTTCCCCTTCTTGTATGTATTATTGTTTATTGTTATATATAGTGTTTATTGTTCCTGTATGTATTGTTTATTGTTCTGTATTGCACATGCTACACATGTGCACTTTATGTTGTGTAGTTTATTGTTATTGTTATGTAGCACCTTGATCCTGGAGGGATGTTGTTTCGTATCACTATATACTGTACACCACTGTAAATAAAACCCTATTGAACCTGAAATTGAACAATTGAGTGCTTTTTAAACGAACGCATGAAAGGTAAATTGTGTACCTATTTACAGGTACAAAAAGGCCATAAATAATTAATTTGAGGACGTCTTGGTTTTCCTTAAAAACTAGGCCTAATTAAAACGGGAAAGACTTTTGTAACCAATCTCGAGACTGAGGTTTTTAAAGTGTTGTCGTTATTGAAGTTCTTCAATTAAACACACATTTTAAATGTAACTCACCCCAGTACAATAATGACACATTATAAACTCAAATGAATTCTCCGGATAGCATCAGACTGTAGAAAATGTTAACATTGATTCCACTTTCGAATGAACTTTCGTCCACGGTACCAGCAGTACGGGATAGGTAGGGATGAACGACACGTGATTGCGCTGTGGAATTGGTCAACTGAGACGATGCGGTACAGAATTAGAAAACTGTCTGCTCGTTCCTCCCAATATAATGTAAAAGGTCTTCGACACAAAAGTAAAATATTTTTTAAAAATTGTTGAAACCTTATATCTTAAAAAAACGACAGCGACCAATTAAAAGAATTTGCTTTTAAGACACCAGACAAAATACTTTGCGATCTGTTATCATCCATGCGTCAATAACAAATTAGGGTAGGCGTTCTGAAGACAGTGAAATGTAATTTATTTATCATAGCAATCAATATAAGTATATCCACGAATGCAAAATAATGTGTATTGGTGTTATGTGAAGCACAGACAAATAACTTAGATCATATAACAAAATAACTCAAAAGCAGAAATTCAAGATCGTGGTAACCGCATTAGGGCGAAGTTTGCTAAAGTGAGGCGCCTTTGAAAATATATTTTGTTTTGTGCACTTCTGCACCTTCTTCTCATTGCCGTACGTTATACCTTTAAAGCACTGACATACCTCTTAGATTTCACTACATAAGATAAAATCAAGAAATACCAAATGCAGTGATGATGATCCCCTTACAAAACCTCTAGTCATGTACGATACATTTAATCAAGTGGAATACCTACTGTCAAAACTGGATTTTTTGTGGGTTTTTTTTAACTTTACAAATCTATTTACTTCTTGTTTGCCGTATTATGTTATTGTGCTATAGATCATACGTCACGTGTGCTTCCTATTGCACATTATTCGAAGAAATATTAAGACGTTTTTTTCAGGATGCCAGTTCTCCCTACGTTTGATCACAATAATGTACTGTACTGTACTGTAATACTGTATAAGCAACCTTCAATTTCATTTGGAAAATACCCCATACATGTTCTTATAAGTTCTGTCTTGTTTAATCCTCAAAGGTTTTTGTGCATTTCTTTAGCTTATCTGTCACGCTGTGTTCCGTTATATCATTTTTTAAAAAACCAAACAAAGATACACACAAAGTAAATAAATACATATGTTTAAGTAAATGGCTTAACTATTTAATTCACTGAGGTGTAACTTATGAGAGATGTGTGAGAGAGGAAAATACTGTCATGTTATTTTTAAGTCATATGGACATACGTACCTATAAAAATACGTATAAAATAGCACGCGCAAATGTCTCTTTCGCAAGTCTCTTTACTTACAATAAGGACAATCATTATTAGTGTGTGTCTGCACTGGCTTTCAATTGGTCAAAAAAGTTGGATGGAGTAATTTAAGCCGGTTTGAGAACAGAGCATGGCCTTTAAGTGAAGCTCATAGAGACGGTATGCTCGAGCGCTTTACGGCGCAGTGACGCGATGCTTGTACCTCGCCATACGTCACTGTCTGGGGACGATGAGTTGCAGAGCTGCGGGGAGGCAGTGGCGCTTGTCGGGCCCGCCAGCGACGCGGGCACCATGCCGGGAAAAGTGGGCTGGTAGAGGTGATGCGATTGCAGACTCGACCCATTTGACGCCATGTTGGCCAAGCCCATGGAACTGTGCGCTGTTGGTCCCGCTCCTCCCAGGCTGCACTGTGACAGTGATTGTGCCATGGCTGACTGACGGCCGAGCGCGGGTGGAAGCTGAAGCTGTGAAACGCTCGGCATACCGGCTGCAGCCCAGCGCGTGTCGCTTGCGTGGAACGAGCACAAACTGTCGTTAATGGCCGAGGACGGAAATTGGGGTAAACCGTGATGGGTAGGAAGCAAAGTGCCGGGAGCTCGAAACACGTTAGCGTTCTTCTTACGCTTCTTCCACTTGGCGCGTCGATTCTGGAACCAAACCTACAAAACAAATCACACTTTCGCTGTTACTTTATATATCCAAATTTTACATGAGATTTACATGAGAATGAAATGTCGTCTTTGCAACCGCGTCACTGTCTTATTCATTGTGGTAAATAATAACTGACATTTTGAAAGGCAGAAGGATACTGACAAAGAACCTCAATAAAATTCCAAAATCAAATCCCACAAATACCAAGCGAACACCAGCCCAAATAATGTAATATTTAGTATTTATAATTGTAATATTTCCTTGTTATAAATTAATATCAGATAAAACTGCTCTTACGTTGCTAGTATGTTATCGTACACAAGACAAGAACAATAAATAATACATAAATAGTAAAACAATAATAATATCTGTTGAAAAAAATGATTGTATGCTGGTTTATGCTGATAAGTTAGCGTGATCGTACCGTGTTGCGTGTTTGTCCAAACGGGTTTATACTGGTTAGTGTGGTGAACTTGAATGGTCTTGCTGTGCTTGCAGTAAGCTGGTGGACCATAATACAAAACACAATATATTCTGGTCTTTGTTGTTTTAGTTAATATATTTTTATAATGATAATTCTGTGTTATTAGTTTTTCTGTTCAAAAATAAGTACAATATATAAGCTTATTTTCGAACGCTGCTCAGTTGATGTACTTTTGAGACAAACTAAATTAATTTATTCGTGCTATTACAGAAATGTATCTTTATCGCCCACATGATTTGACTGATTTGAAAGTTGTTATTATGTAACCCGTTTGGATAGGATAGTAATTCACATTAATTAGCCGTCATTAATTTCCTCCGTGTGAAATATAGGGCTTAAGGCTAACTAATTATATATAGTAAATATTAATTATTATATGTTTTTAGGTATTTAGATGTTTAAAATCGAGTTGAGGATAGTGTAGATTTATCTTTTAGAAAACCGAAAACTTAATTGTATCGTTCTTTAAATTACAGTGGTTCGAAAAAAAAGTAGTACCTTACTGTGTTTCCATAATTAATAAGGCGCTTGCTGACCCATTAATCCAAATGTGTTTCTTACGTGTGTTGCAAGAAATGAGACGTCGAAGGGAACAGATTAAAACTACGTGCATTGTATGCGCTATATTTACAACAAACATTTGCCACCGAATAAATGTTCGTACTTTACACATAGGTTATTAGCCAAATTTAACGTCATAATATGCAGCAGGGAATGATGTCTTGAATGCATTTTTATGATGTTCATGTTGCACTTTCGAGACAGAGAGACCTAGAGACAGGGCTTTAAATGACAATATTATGCACACAGCCACACTAAAAACCGCTTTCCAGGTTCCACAACGTGACCAGTAAGAAGCTCTACAGCAATTTAATTAGGCATCAGTGATGCTAAATACCCCACATGATCTCAGTTTTGCAGTAATGCAAATAAATATCAATTTAATTTAGAGTACTTATCTGTGCTTGCCACAACACCCCTAAAGTTGAGTGAATATTTGATACTTTTCTGCAGAGCTTTGGATTAATTAGATTAATCTCAAACTGACAAAATGGAAATCTCAATTTAACTGAATTTAGTTCAGAGAAAAGGACTCCTAATAACCTCTAGAGCTTCTTAGAAACAAAATGTGTGTACTTACAGTACTGCGTAAAATTCTTAGGCCGCTGTTAGATAAGAGCCATTTTTAGCAATGGTATAATGGCCATATCTAATTATTTCTCAGTCCCCTTCTTAGAATTACACTGCAGCAGTAGTATCATCCGACAGATTCATTCGGGATGCCCCAAACAAACACTTTTCGGAAGGGTAAAAGGGTGAAACTATATGCTAAAGCTCACAAAGAATAAACATCTGAGTTTGAATTGTCATTACATCATTGCTAAACAGGTAACGATCAGACATTTAAAATGACTGTAAATGTGTAAACTGCCTTTTGGAGTGAGGTTCGTAAATGCATCAACGGCAAGATGTGTGTCGCACCAGGGAGTATAAGTGCTAGATATTTCATGTTTTGTCATGTCAGCTTTATTTTTATTTGTTAAAAATTCGTTCCTGCATTTCAGATAATTTTCATTTCATTTCTGTAACATATTCCAAAAAGTTTGTGACAGTAATGCATTTAGCACTTTGTGATGTTTCCATTCCTTCTCAAAGCATTTAAAAGACGTTTTGACACAGAGGATACCAATTATTGGGTACCAACCATTTAGTGGTCCAGGTGTTACTGTCCCATTCTGTTTGCAAACACATCTTAAGTTGTCCAACACTGCAAGCTGCCCTTATTGCAATTAGGGGATATTATTACTATTACTATTATTACTATTACATTACTATTACTATTATTATTACTTACTATGGGGACAGGTCAGGACCGCAGACAAACCAGTCCAGTACCAGTACCCTCTTCTTCTACAGCCATGCCTTTTTGTAATGTGTGTAGCATTTGTTTTGCCTTGTTTAAATTAAGACGTTAAAGAGTATGGGGTTGTCATCATTAAAATTCTCCAGACACTCTCTATTGTGGACATTTTAGGACAATAGGCACGACATTACTGTATGGAGCATGTGGTTTTGCATTGTCTTGTAGAAAAAATGCATGGATGTTACTGGAAAAGATGACATCTTGTAGGCAGCACATTTTGCTCTAAGATCTCAGTGTACTTTACTGCAGAAGGGTAAATTACATGGGCACTGACTCAGCATGATATCATGATAGACCCTGGCTTAAAAAATTTGAAGCCATTTCTGAACATGGTTAACACAATGCTTCATTTTGTAGCTCTGCATTGGAGTGCTTGACAAAGGTTTGCCAAAGTAATACATTGCCCATGTGGCCATGTTATATTTTATTGCGTGGCAGTTCTTTATGCAGTGCAATGTAAAGGATCGAAGATCACGGGTGCTCAGCGTAAGCTTGTGCCTCTGAAATTACTACAGTTGACCAGACAAAACATAAAAATATCTTGGATTCATGTTGTCTGAGATTAAATAAAAGTAAATATCAATTAGCATTAGCAAATAACATTTGAATGACTTTTCCATACTGTCCCAACTTTTTTTTTTATTTGGAGATGCAAGTCTGTATTGCACTACTTGACAAATGTTTGCAAAAGTAACCCCTTGCCCATGGAGTATGATCAGCTATTGATGACTGAAACTACTTTTGATGAAGGGCTACTGACCTTGAACTGTTCTTCCTGGGTTTGAATCATTTTAATAATATTACTTTCTGTAGAAATGTTGAAAATCCCTTCCAATCTTTCTTTAATTAACATTTTTTTAAACAAAATATAATTAATGAACATATTAATTAAATCATTGAGTAATTAATCAATCTGGTAATTACTAACCCTAAATTGCGTTCATCTCAACCTTTTGTTTCTGGAAAGTGTTACAGGCTAGAAATGCAGGATTAGATGTAAGATCCATCCATCCATTACATCCATCCAGTAATGTGTAGATAAACTTAAGATTATATAATTTGAGGTGGTACATCAGTCACTAGGAACTTCATTAAGCACATCTATTTAGCTGTTCATTAATTTGAATAATCAGCCAATCAAACTTTTGATGAGAGTGGTCATAGGAGAATGGCCAGAGTGGTTCAACCTGATAGAAAGACAACGGTAATGCAAATAACGACTCATTACAACAATATGCACAACATATCAAACTGTGAAGCACTTTGAACCCCAACTCAGCATATTTTAAATTCCACAGCCTAGACTGAGTATTGTTGCTGACCATGTCTGTCCCTTTATGACTATGGTTCACCATCTTCTGATGGCTACTTGCAGCAGGACAAGATACTATTTCACAAAACTCAAATCATCTCAAATTGGTTTCCTAAAACACTTTCTTAAGTTCACTGTACTCAGATAGGCTCCACACTCCCCAGATCTAAATCCAGTACAGCTCCTTTGGGATGTGGTGGAATGAAAGATTTGTATAATGTTCAGCCGACAAATCCGCAGCAATTATCATATTATGTCAATATGGACCAAAATAGGATCTTCTAAAGGAAAAAAGGGGGTCCAAGCTGGTAACAGCAATATTTGTGTTCCTGTTAAAGTTGCTCGTGGTGGTGGTGGTGTGTGTGTGTGTGTGTGTGTGTGTGTGTGTGTGTGTGTGTGTGTGCGTGCGTGCGTGCGTGCGTGTGTGTGTATGTGTGTGTGTGTGTGTGTGTGTGTGTGTGTGTGTGTGTGTGTGTGCACGTGCATGCATGTTGTTTTATCAGTGGTAAAAGGACTATACATAATTATTTATTTTGATGAAAGTACAAAAATCCAGGAAATGTGTATGCAGTAGTATAAACAAACATAAAAACACTTCTATATGCTGCAGTGTCAAGTACAGTGTGACCTCCCCTTACATTTAAGCAATAGCAGCATCTGGCTGCTTCATGCAAAAAGTTGTAGAAAGTTGACATTTTTACAGTTCTGAGAAGCTTGATCGAGAGTAGAGTGGGCTGTCATTTGCATTTCAGTGATTCCGGTTCTCTTATCTAGTCCACATTTTGTTTCAAAATGGTGAAAAACTTGTAAAAAATGTTTAGGTTAATATTTATTAGTTTAACATTATTTTGTTACAGTTCAAAAGTAACCGCTTTACTTTTTGCTTCCCATTTGAAAGTTGTTATGTAAAAATGTGACTTAACTTTATTAAAACAGTGGCCTAGGAACACCAAATCTCTCTTCCTACTAGTTAGAAGTATTCTCTACTGCTGAAATGACGAACATGTTACGTACATGTTGCTTATAATTTAAACGGGAAGAAAAAACTAAAATGATGAGAATTAATGAATAAATGATTTAAAAAATTTCCTTTCCATTTGTCTCACCGGATCAGGATTTCAGTAGAGAGTACTTATGATCAGTAGTAACTCAGTAAGTTTGATGTTTCTATGTCACATTAACACTATATTATAACATTAAGCCTTTGTTTGCTGCTTTTTGCTGTCATTTCGAATAGGCTAGAGACACAGTAACTAGCCTTAAGCAATAGGCAAAAATATTAGGTTAGCTATAGTTGATTACTGTGGGGCTTGGAAAACACTCGAGAATTAAGTAATGATATCATGATGAAGATTGTGGTCTCCTTTCGGAAATCCCAAAAGTTTTTTATTAAGTTTCACATTTTTACTCTGCTTATCCTGGTCAGGTTAACGGGGGACTTCAGACTTCAGGTTTGGGAAACGCTGTGAACATTTGAGAACTGACTCACCTGGACGCGAGATTCCGTGAGGCCAATGCGCAGCGCGAGCTCCTCACGCATAAAGATGTCCGGGTAGTGTGTTTTGGCGAAGCTGCGTTCGAGCTCGTTTAACTGTGCAGGCGTAAAGCGGGTCCGATGACGCTTCTGCTTTTGCGTTTGCTGGCCTACTGGTTGTACAGGATTGTGATTTTGTTCTTGCTGCTGCTTCTCCTGTTCTTTGCCACTCACTGTGCCTCTCGGTGGATTGGATCCGACGGTGCCGAGATCGTCTCTTGAAAGAAGGGTCACACCCTCGACTGTTTCCAAGCCTGGTCCTAGTTCCCCTATATGCCCTGGTTCAGATGTTCCCAGTCGAGACTTCAGTGACTCTCTGTGTCCCATGAGCTCTGTAGCGGCATCCTTCATTCCTGGAACAGACACGCGCAAAAATACGCAACACAGCGCCCATTGCTTAACGACTGGGACCAAAAATTAATGACAGTAAACCCAAAGAGACTAGAAAAAAAATCTACTAAAGCGTTACACACAGAAATGAAACACGCGTTGTGAATGTAAAATACATGGCAAAGGAAGTATTAAATACACAAACACAAAAACAATGATACAACCACTATTATGGGCGTTTAATTGTCTTATTTAATTCTATATTAGGCTATTCATAAAACTGTTGTTCTCCCCAAATTCCCAAGATTTTCTTTTCAAACGCATTACAATCAATCAAAAAAAATGATTATACGCATCTCAGTTTGACGATATGAGGTACAAAACAGGGAAAAATTAGAGATAAAAGTAAAACCTGATAAACCAATAAAGATTTAGAACGTTGTATGCAGACAGCAACTTACCGAGCCGCGCATCCAGCAGGTCGACGTGCGATAGCATCGCACACCGCTCCATGGCCAGTTATGTTATTTCCTCCTGAAAACCTGCTCTATAACTTTTAGCTATATTTAAACAATATATGAATGAAAGGACATTCGATTTTGAGTTTTAAAAAGCAGGTCTCTTGCATTATAATGGCCGTAAGATGAACGGGGAGGCGCTTAAGTGTTTGAATAAACCCCGTGAGCGGCTTAAAATGAGAACCAATCAGCTTTTGAAGCCTGACAATTGCAGCCACTCATAGGCGTGCGTTTTTCTTCACTTGTGACAGTGGATTATTGTCATTTTTAATGCCCAAATTCCTACGAATTTGGTGTCTGTAAAAGCTTCGTGTCCCGATCATGGCATTGCTTATTGTAACAGATTTAAAACAAACCCGAATAAAATTAATGAAACGCTCATACGTTTCTCAAAAATAAAAGTAGACCTTACACGGCTATTATTATTATTATTATGATTATTATTATTATTATTGTAGTATAATACGCTAACCGTCCGGATATTAAAAATATGGCCCACACTAAATAAGTAAGTAAGTAAATAAAGAAATATATAATCACTCTCCTGATTATGCACGATGTAATATAGGTGAATAAATAGGCTCACCTCTCCAAATGCAGTGTTCAAGATTTGTGTTTGTTTGTTGTTACTTCGTCGTGACTGCGGCGAAAGCATTTTTCCCAAAGCTAAAAGAAGATTAAAAATATAAAATGTAAAATTTGGAATAATTTGGAGGAGGAGATAAAGTGGAAGAATACGTCCAAATGATGCGCAGCCTTCGATTTTCAATGCAATTCGTCCCAGAGTGGTAAATTTGGCATTGTTCATGACCAATTAATAGAATCCTTAGCACCACACCCGAACCCTCTACAGAAACACAAATAAAAGGACTCGGAAATGGCACGTGAACGCGTGCAGCTCATGTTTATTTATGGCGTCATTCAATATAGAAATAATAATAAGACTTAATAGTAAACTTGTACACAGAATCGAGATCACGACTGGTTTAAATCCCTTCGAGGAGCTCGACAATCTTCTCAATAAACATTAGAATTTGTGCATTCGATGTTTGAAGCTTAAGTGATTGTTCAAATTAATAGAAACTGACTTTTGATAAAATGCGATAAAGTGAATGCTTTTGTGTAAAATGTATATTATCTTCTTGCTTAAGTGCTTTTCTGCAACGCGTGATTGATAGGACATTTCGTTTTAATAGCACTTTTCAGTTGCACGCGCTTATTAGACGCCCAATACGAATCCCTTTCCGCGGGCCGTAATTATTCGGTTAAAAGCGACGACCGACGCTTAACGATGCTTTCAGGGGAATCGAGAGTGTAAGGAGTTAATGTCCGTAGGGGAAAACTACAACAACAGCAGGAAGAAATAGACACTGCTCGACCACCAAATGGTTTTATTGTGTCGGATTAATATAAATAATTGTGTCAGTAGCTATATAACAAAAAATACACAATGCACAATTGCTTTTAACACCCTTGTTGTTGTTTGGTTTTAAACACATTCATCCTGTAGGCATAGAGCAAAAAAGTATTTCAAAACTGTGTTTCTACACACTTTAGCCTATTTGAAAACAGAAACACTTAGTCTACGTACTGGATGTGAAATCTGACGTTTAAAGACTTGAGCGGAATCAACAATGGACAAATCGACTGGAGCAAAGCATGTCCTAAACAACAAGGCTATAAGCCTACTGTATCTACTGTATATAGGGTTGAGAGAAGATCCAGTGAGTTGCAGAGTTCTGGGTAAAAATGCTTCATTGATGGCAGAGGAAAAAGACCGAGATGATAAGGCAACAATAACTCAAATAACCACTCGTTATGACTGTGACAATAGCTGATGCAGAACAGCATCTCTGAATGCAAAACACGATCATATGAGTTTGATTGGTATAGCATCATCACTGAGACTTTGACTGTATCTTGTTGATCAAATGCATATCAACACATCAAAGTATATGAATAATGTATAAAGCACTGCTGAACTTAAAAAAGGTTATATTTTATATTTTATATTGCGATGCGTTGCTAAAGCGATGCATTATCATTTTGGTTGTGGTTATGGTTGTTTGTAATCAAATCAAATTCCTTACAAAAGCAATGTTTTTTTTAACATGATAAGTTTCCCTTGTTGTATTTATATTATTACCTATATTAGGCATGCTGTGGTATTCATATGCTAACTTACTACGAAATATACTAATAACATTATGACACAGCACATTTTACTAATTTACCAGAAATGTATTTTAATAAATAAATCATACCTAGAAACAATTAAGGTTAACAAGATAGTAGGCTGAGAATGACCCTTCTTAGACACAATATCTTGTAAGTTGGTTCCAAAATTTCAGAAGTCACAATATGTTAGGATAACTGGACTGGGTGAAACATAAAATGTGTATTTTACAGTATAACGTTATGGATTTTTCTTGTGAAAAATATATTGAAGGCATATATTTGGTATGGAGTGACACAATGCTAAAACATTCTGAAAGATTTTAATAACGATGTTGCAAACGTGTAATGTTTAAAGTCAAGTACTAACAAATACTTTTTTTCACAGTGTTCCTGGTAGTTTTATTGATGCTTTAATGTAGATACCTTAAATTTGCGATTGCATCAGTCTGCAGGACACTTAATAATGCTTGATAATAATGATGCTTAATAATAAAATGCTTTTACAGTTAATTATAATTATGACGGAAATGGAATCCATTCTGTTCTAATAATAATAATAATAATAATAATAATAATAATAATAATAATAATAAAATGATAATCATCATTATCATCTTGATAATAGTAATAATTATTATCATCATAATCTTGATAATAATAATAATAATAATAATAATAATAATAATAATAATAATAAATGACACTTATTTTTTTTTTTTTTTTTAAAGGACCCACAGACGCTTCCAGTTAGAATCAGGACAGTAGAAGGTTGTAGACAAGTGAAAATGGCTATGTTTTGAATTCCAGAGGAGTGGAACAAGTATGGAGAAAGCACGATTACCAAAGCCACGGAGGTTAGAAGTGACCTAATTGTATGTATGTACGTAGGTTTTGTACATCACGTTTGCTCGGAATAAATCCAGTTGCCTAGAAGTCTCCACATGTAAGCGAAGATCTACCTTCCGTTTATAGAAATGCACGCTTGATAAATTCGCGCATTCAAGCCGCAGATTCTGTAATATGTGTGTGGTTAGCTAATGGGAAAAATACGCAATGGATTAAGGTGTAGGTAGTGCATGCTCATGCTTCAATTAGCAGCCAAGCCCCTTAGAACAGGGTTTGGATAAGACCGTGATTCAGCCTAAAGGAATATAATTATGATCGCAAACAACATAATCAACATTTGAAGACAAATTTTGCTTAACGAGACGCGGTGACAGGGTGTCACGGAGAGTAGCCGCCTTAGGGACCTTTAATTAGACTTTTTTTTAGCGTGGTGGGGGTCAATACATTTATCGGAATTATGGACAACAAGCCAAATCTAAGAAAATTACCCTTCTCCAGAGCAAGCTGCCTGTCCTTCGGCTGAAGCTCCAATCACACTGGGTCTCATTTTGGCCATAGAGTTGCAGTTGCACTAATGAGTAAAATGATGCAAACTGTTTAAAGATAATTTCATCACAGTCAGTTAAAAGCGCCTTTATTGTATTTTCTGTGTAGATCTTATACGAATAGATACAGTTGCCAATTTTTTTCCCGATTTCTTTTCACTTACCAAATAAACCAAAACAAGAAACATCTTAAACCACAAAATACATCTAGTTTCGATTTAGTTCACTGAAATGGCTGTAAAAACAAAATGTTTCCGAATCAGACAAAGAATTGACAATCATGTAGTATTTTCACCATATCTGCTTCAACTAGGAGGGCAGGCACGGATTCCCCTGGCCAGAGCGCCAGCATAGGCAGAACTTTGGAAAAGTGGGACAGTGGGTTAAGTCGGGCATATTCATGTTTGAGATATCAGTGGATGAATGTGTGAAGTTCTGTAGATGTGATGTCATATCCGAGGATCTAACTGAGCCAAATAGAAGCCAGAATCACAAGAACTGTGGTCATGGAAATGGCATAACACTCATAGTTAAATTATGTTAAGGTTATAAAAAAGCTTCATCTTGATTTAGGATTTTTTCATTTCATACGTATGACAGATGACTATGAACTGTAACGCAATCTAAAAATATTTACTCTGTAATTTTTTTTTATCAGGTAGTTGACCTGTAGAATATTTTTAACGAGGTAAAGGGTTTTATTGTTTGTTTGCATTATTTAAAAAAAAATTATTATTGTTATAAGTGAGACAGCAATTAATAGGTATAATCCTTCTAAAACTTAATTTGACTTACATCCATAATAAACATGGACATATTGTTTAAAAAGTTATTTTGACACTTCTTTAAAAATCTTTTTGAGTATAGATTAGTGTATTTAAGAAGTTTTAGTATCCTACATGGTATCCACATATATAGATATACTGACTAGAAAAAAAAAACACAACAAACTAATTGTTGCTTTTTGTTATAAATAAGATATTTGTTACTATTTCTTACTGTATGTTTCAATGGTTAAATCTATGAGAAGAATAAATTATTTATGTTAGATTACATTGTATTGATTTTTGAAAAAATAAAAAACACAACCTAAGCTTTTAAAATAATAATATGTTAGTATATATGGTTAATATTATATTGACAGAGGATAAAATGTCCCATTTTACCAGTCTTCACAATACATACAAAAAAGGATACGTTGGGATGGGATGGAACATGCAAAATGTTATCAAAATACACAGATCAGTCACAATATTTTGACAACCCCTTGTTTCACCCCTCACTATCTATCAGCCTCTGTTTATAGTATACCATATAGTAGCATGTTATTAACATAAAAATTATATACTATAGTCCAAAGTATCATCTGCATACTTTGTTAGTCAGCCTTAACCCTGTTGTCTAATTGTTGGAACTTCCACAGATCAGGTCATATTTGGATGATGGATCATTGCACTACTGTAGTAACTTTGACATGGTGGTGGTGTGTTAATGTGTATTGTGTTAGTATGACTGGATCAGACACAGCCGTGCTGCTGGACTTTTTAAACACATCTAGACTGAAACACTGGTGGACTGAAAATAGACCACAACCATAAATGTCCAGCCAAAAGTATCCTGTAAGCAGTGCCTTGTGTGCATTGATGAAAATTGCGAGGATGGCTAACAGAAACTGATGAGGTATATATGATAGATGTGTCTATTAGAGCATACGGTGAGTGAACACAGTGTTTAAAAAATCCTGCAGCACCGCTGCATCTGATTAAGTCATAGCAGCAAAACCAAAACTAACACACCACCACCATGTCAGTGTCAGTGCAGTGCTGAGAATGATCCACCAAAAATAACTGATCTGTGGTGGTACCATGGTGGTCCTGACCATTGAAGAACAGGTCAGACTAACCACATTTGGAATACAGACTGAAATACAAAGTGCTCTTATATGGTAAAAAGAGGCTGGGATACAGACCAGTGAGAGAATAAAGGTGTGACTAATTTCAACATAAACTATGTCCTGATGTAAATAGCCGTTATAACGTCGTTAGCGACGTTAAATAAACAAATGGCAAAACATAATCCACTGTCTTATGTCTTCTTCTTCTCAGTAATCTAGTGATTGTATATCAAGTTATTTATATGGACTGAGTAGGACAGTATAAAAAAGCATACACGGAAAACATGCACACTCCACACAGCCAAGCCCGAGCTGAGTATTAAACTATTGGTGTCTGGAGTCACTGCACCACTCCACCACCCCCAATTGTTCTACCAAGTTAATATTGACATATTCATTTTAAACATTTTTATTTATTTTCAGGGTTTAATGAATCAAAACTGAGGATGATATGCTTTCTATTAGCACTTTAGACTAAAATATAAGATTCATTCACTGCATTACCTTAACAGGGTAATTTGGTAAGAATTTGGTAATATGGTAAGAATTTGCATTCAGCAAATTCAATATGGACTGTGATCTAGCGCTGTATAAAAGCTGCAGGTAAATAAATAATTTGCTTAGAAACACTGCAATGGTGGTCATCTTCACCAATCAATTCCTAAATAATTACTCAAATAATTAATACCTAGTATTTTAAACCCACTATTTATTATTCTAAATAATAATCATTTACAATCAGCAAACTTGAGAATTGTGTTAATAAAGTAAAAAAAAATGGATACAATTTAGTTTCATTTTACTTAAGTCAGACAAAACTGAGGTATTATTAGTTGGACCCAAAACTATGAAAGACAGGTAAGCTACATCCATCCTAAAAAAATGGTTGGTGAAAAACATTGACATGCACATTAGTAACATCACACACAATATTGCTAAGCTTCTAAATATAATTTCTTTTCAAGATGTGGAGAAACTGGTTCTTGCATTTATAACCTCGAGGTTGGATTACTTGCTGGATGCTCTAGTGCAGAATGCAGCAGCTCGAGTACTAACTAGAACTAAAAATGTGATCATATCAGTTCTGTTCATCTCTTTACTGGTTACCAATTAAATTCTGCATTCATTACAAAACACATCTTGTAACATATAAATCTGTATATGGTCTGGCCCCACATTCCCACAACTCTTGGAGTTTTGCAGTCAAGCTCGTCTACTTCGAACTTATGTCTGACCTGCCTGCCTTGTCATTCGGACCCTCAAAAGACTCATTATCCAGTTACTCAAGGTGAACTGGACAAGAGCTGGTGTATTCACAGTCTTTGCATGACAATCAAAATTGAGCTTAGGTGCATTCTGTTTCCAATAATCACCTTCAGTTGCTTTTACAACTTTATTGGAGTCGACTTGTGGTAAAACCAGTTGATTGGACATGATTCAGATAGGCTATGTGTCCAATCAACTGGTTTTAAAAGGTCTATATAAGGTGCCATAGTTGACAGAACATGTCAGAGCACAAACTAAGCCATGATGTCCTGTATTGTCTGTAGACCTCAGAGGCAAAATTTTATTGAGACACATATCTGGGAAAGAGCACAGAAATATTTCTACAGCATTGAAGGTACCAATGAGCACAGTGGCCTCTTTCTTCCATATATGTAAGAAGTTTGGAACCACCAGGACTCTTCCCAGAGCTCTCTGCTCAGCCAGTCTGTGTGATTGGGGTAGAAAGGCCTTAGTCATGGAAGTGACCAAGAACAGAGAAGAAGCTTTCAGAAGGACAACCATTTCTGCAGCACTCCACCTACCAGACCTGTAAGGTAGAATGGCCAGACAGAAACCACTCCTCAGTAAAAAACACAAGTTTGCCAAAATGGACCTAAATGACTCTCAGACCATGAGAAAGAATTTTCCCTGGTCTGATGAAACAAAGATTGAACTCTTTATCCAAGCAAAAGCAGGCATCGTTCATCTCCTGGCCAATAACATCTCTACAGTGAAGCATGTTGGTGGCAGCGTGCTGTTTGTGTTGGTATTGGCAGTAGGAACTGGGAAAGTAATCAGGGTCATGGAAAAATTAATGTAGCAATGTACAGAGATATCCTTGAATAAAACCTGCTCCAGAGCACTCTGAACTTCAGACTGGGCAAAGGTTCATCTTCCAAATGGACAACGACCCTAAGCTGCCAAAATAACAAAGGGAGTGGCTTCGAGACAACTCTGTGAATGTTCTTAAGTGTTCCAGGCAAAATACAGAACAGACTTGAACCCAATTGAAAACCTTTTGAGATTTGTAAATGGCTGTGTACTGGGCTTGAGAGGTTCTGGAAAGACAAATGGGAGAAACTGGACATAAATAGTTGTGCCAAGTTTGTAGCATCATACTAAAAAAGACTTGAGTCTGTAATTCCTGCCAATAGTTCATTAACTAAGTATTTAGCAAAGTTTGCAAATACTTATATACATGTAATTTATTAATACATTTGCTAAAATTGTTTATTATGGGGTATTGTGTGTATAACTTTGAGGGGGAAAATTAATCTAATGAACTCTTTTTAATTTTGGAATAAGGCTGTAATGTAAAAAATGTGAAAAAAAGTGAAACAATGTAAATCCCATACAATATCACTGGAACATTATGTTTCTATCCATCAAATGTCACTAGGTTGCATTTCGGACTGTCCAGGAGCTCAGTGATGTCCTGTTCCAGATCAGACATGCATACAAGCATGTGTACAAACTACTGATTACCATTTTGATTTGCTGCAATGGAATTTCAAATAAATGAATGAGCCTGCTCACCATTTTCGCTTTGATTTACAGGGTGCCTTTGAATTCTGTAAAGTGATCTTTTTTTTTACTGCTCGATTATTTCCCGTTGAGATCTGATGTGTGCTCAAAGTGTTCCTCTTTTGAGCAGTGTATTTTACTTGGTCATTTATTTATTGAAGAAAATTATTCAACATAACATATCTGTGAGTGGCAAAAGTATATGTTGATTGCAGATTCTGATGTGACCCCCTTGCATAGCAATAACTGCAACTAAACACTTTGGTTAACTGGTCATCAGTCTGGGTGGCACGGTGGCTCAGGGGATAGGTCTGTCTCCTTCAACTCCAAAGAAAAGTGGTCTGTGTCCTTTTTTGTGTAAAGTCAGCATGCTATGTGTGCCAGCATTTCTCAATAATTGTTCGATCACCTGCTATCACCCATCAATACATTCCTTCTCCAAATCTGATCATCACTAGAGGGAATATGAGCTTTTAAGTCCACATGTCAACTGTCTGTTTATGTTATAACATATATACATATATATATACATATATATATATATATATATATATATAGATCTAGCAGGGTTAAAAATTCAAACAGACATATTGACCTAGTATATGATTGATTGCAACTGAGAATAAGAGGCTTTTATGGTGTATTTTATCCTCTCTTCCCATTTACAATCTCCATGACCGTAGCACACTGACAAATGTGCACATCAGCAGTGCTTTATGGTAGAAATGCATAAAGATTTATCTTTCTTTCCCCTTGTGCCACTCAAATATAGCAGTTAATATGTTTTATGACCATCATGCATAGTGCTCAGTGACCTGTGATTTCACTACAGGACAAGGACACTCCATTACTAGGCACCAGTAGAGAGATGTAGCAGACAACATCACTCTTGGGCAGCATGATGGCACATGCCTTTGTAATGTGTGCAGAATGTGGTTTTGTTTGTGTTTCATTGTGTTAAAAATGCATGGATGTCCCTGGAAAAGATGTCATCTTGAAGGCAGCTACTGTTGCTATAATTTCTGTGTACTTTTCTGCATTAATGCTGCATCACAGAAGTGTATCAAGGGCCCTGACCTAACCCGTATAGCTTCTCAGCAATCTGGTCTGGCTACCTTCTTCCTGGGCACCTCTTCTCCTTCCCGCGGGTGGCACTGTTGGCTTCTGTTCCTTCCCGTTTCTCGTCTTTTGTAGCTACCCTTTAGGTTCACTACACGCTTTCCTAAGCGCCACATCGCCTCCCTAGTGTGCTCTCTCTTGCCCATTAGCCCTTGTTATCTGCATGGCTGTCATTCTAGAAGGAAGCATCTTCTAAAGATGCCTCTAAACCTGTTGCTGAAAACGACACTGGTTACCAGTTAAATTCCGCATTGATTATAAAATACTTCTTATAACGTATAAAGCTCTACATGGTCTGGCCC
>JAUZST010045470.1:0-25831 GCA_034779995.1 Parotocinclus haroldoi
TTTTTTTATTTGTATCTTTTTCACTTTTCATATTAATTTCTAAATCCTAGTTATTTTATATATATATATATATATATATATATATATATATATATATATTTAAAATTCCAAAAAATCCTTATGTCAGCAACACATTTTTGCAATAGTTTTATATTTTTATTTAAAATATACAATATTACAGAAAAACGACATATCATTATTAATGTACAATGTTTAACATTGAATAGCTACCCCTTGTCTGTAAATATACATACTGTATATACTGTGTATATATGTGTCATTGTCAGTATGTATGTATTAAGGGGAATAAATGAGAGCAGTATATGTATATACAGTGGAGTTAAAAGGTCTGAGGTAACTAGCGATGCATACTGTCCAATCACTTCATTATGTGCACCGCCTTGTTTCGATGCTCATTTCATTGGAACCACTTATCTTTGTAGTTCTGCATTTACAGACCAACAGTGGACCGTTTGTTTCTCTACATACTTAGTTAGTCCTCTAACCACCACGGGGCCACCACAGATCAGGTATTATTCCTGTCGTGGATCATTCTCACACTGCTGTGACACTGATGTGGCTGTGGGGTGTTGTGCTGATATGAGTGGTCATCCTCTAATCCCGCATCAGTGCTCACAGGGCGCTCGTGGCTGGATATTTTTGCCTTGTGGACTATTTTCAGTCCAGTAGTGAGTCTAAGGTGTTTAGAAATTCCAGCACCACTGCTGTATATGATCCACTCATACCAGCACAACACACTCGAACACAACAACACCTCATTGTCACTGCAGTGTTGAGAATGATCAACCACCCATACTTGATCTGCAGAGTCCTGACCAACAGGGAACAGAGTAAAGGGGACAAAATGTTGAAAAACAGATGGATTACAGTCTGTAGTTGGAGAACTACAAAGTGCTTCTATATGGTACTTGGAACTGTTGAAATAGTAAGTGTAAAAACAAGGAGGTGTCCCTGATAAAGTGATGAAACCGTGCATCTTCTAGTCAATATTTGTCTAGATTTCCAAATGTATTACTATATTAGTACCTGTATGTTTCTCTGACCTAATTCCAGAGTAATTATCAGCAGCTCCCACAGTTCACTTTTACTACACACTTCTGTCTCTGCTCAGACCTTGAGAAGAAGGAAATTTGGTGTCACAGTGCCCATTACTTGTCCTGCCATTGACCTTCGTTTGCAGTGTTGTTGTGCGCAAAAAACCCGGACTCTTATGGAATAGAGCTGTGTCTTTAGCTTCAAATCCAGGTTCTATTTGGCATCCGTCGATGGTCTGGTTTGAGTATGGAGGCCTTGTGATGAGCATATTAAACCATGCCTTTGCACCATCTGTTGGTGTGATGACCTAATGAGCTAATGCATACAACAGTCGGTCACTCAGTAGTGATAAGAGGGAGTCTAATAGCTCAGTGTATGCACAGGCCATCCTGCACCTACGTGTTGCCTCTCATGGCAAGGCTTCCAACTGGCTTTTTTCAGCAAAGATGTGCTCACCCACATACAACAAGGGTAAGAAAGCAACAGATGCAGTAAAGTCAGTAACTACAACATACAGTAATAGATAATAGGTGTACCTGTCAAAAATGACAATTGAGTGAAAATGTACCCCCTTGTCATGAAATACATTCAGCGAATATATTCAGACTCATGACCCTGCTATTTTTCAGCTGTAAGTCACTCTGGTGTATCGAATCACTGTTGGAGAGGTGGGCAGCTCAAGCAATCTAAAAAGCAAGCATAATTTTATACAATTATCACAGAGCTAAACTGCGATGATTACTTAAGGAACATAGCCAGCACACCCTCATAGACAGCCCACAAATACAAATGAGTTTCTAGTAAGACGCATGAAAGCACGACTGTGGGCAGAGTCCAGAAAAACAAGCTGCTGCGTTATGTCATGGTAATTAATGACTAATATTATGATCACATGAACTTATTTTACCCTATTTTTAAACACGAGGCACTTTATCACATTTTTTTAGCTTCCATGAAATGAACCCAATCTTGCAAGAGTGAGACAAAGGTGGAGCGATGAGGCATTCCGGCGTCATTATACCCTCTAAGTAGACTGAGGTGTTATTAGAGTTAATCTACTTTAGCATGCACATTGTGAATGTAAACATTTATCCTCACCTCTGCCTTCAAATTATGTTTGTCTTTGCCTAAACAGTAAAATCCCTTAATTCAGGAGTTTTTTTTCACTTTGTAATTTGAACGTGTGAACTTGTAATTTCTTTTTGCCAGTTATATTATGGCAGTCATTTTGGATGCCTTTGTCATAGATCTAGCTTTAATGGATGATTTACTAGTAGGTGTTATTGTTAATATACAGTCATTACATTTACATGTGTATCCTTAGGGTGACATAGGAGGCCAACGGACTCTCCAGAGGAAGTGGACGTCCTTTTTGAAGGCTAAGCTCAAGTGCTCTTTTCCAGAATATGAGTTACAATTCAACATCCTGCGGAGCGTGTATGTTTTGGAAGAATCTAACGTTCACGACAGCATCTTCTTTGCTGTCTTTGCACCAGAATGGTAAGACAACTTGTAACTAACATACTAAATTGCTTATTAATTTAAAGTACACCTTATTGAACATTCAAACAAATTATTTGTCATTTAAAAAAAAATTAATAGAATAAAATACAGTAGAATACTACATTTTAAAAACCCTAACACACACACTTACCCACACTGGGACACTGTAGATCAGTTGCCTTATTGCATGCTTTTTAAATGTGAGAGGAGAGAGGGTGCTCAGAGAAAAAGCATGCATTCGTGGGGAGAACATGCAAACGCCATACAAAGGGAGTCAAGACTGGTAATTGAACCACTCCTCTGGAGTTGAAACAGCAGCACAAACCACTTGCACCACCATGTTCCCTTGTGTTGTAAATAAAGTTCTCTTGCGAGCAACAAGTATAGATTTGTATGCATTTGTTTTGTATTTGAAAGAGATAACAGGAAAAGGACATATCAACCAACACCTTGTCTTTACAAATACATGTACAGTCGTGTATGTGTCACCATAGATTAGGAGAGAAAAATATACAGTTGGACATTACAAATTTAATAGTTTAGCAGCAGTCTAATTCATCAGCCTACCAGCACAGGGACATGAGATTCTGGCTGGGTCAAATGTCCCATGCAGACACAACTGACTGTGTCTGATGGAGGGAAGGTCAGTCATCCCCCAGTGCTGCAAGAGAGACCCCTGTTGCCCTTCAATATGCTGGTGTCCTGTCCATGGCAGAAAAGCAGAGTGACAAAAGACACGACAAAAAGCTCTTCATATTTGCACCATGTTTTTCACAGGTAAACATACAGGGGACAAAACATGTAACTTTACAGGACATGGCAGAGCCCTTAATCTGGAGTGACTGAAGTTGTTGACATAAACGAGGAAAAACAGGATTTTGGCTGCATTACAAGCCAAATAGAGTGCATGTATTGACATTTGTCTTTACTGAGTAGTTTGTCAAGTGCTCTACCTATGGTTCTGCTACTGTTTTATTGCTGTAGCCGTTTGTTTTTCATTAGCCTGGTGAGCAGACTGGCTTGGTAATAGCTGGTATAAATAATTTGGATTTCAGTATAGGTCTTAATTACATCATTTTATTCTTTGTAAATAATTTGGTTTATTGCCAGATGATCAAATCAACCATAAGAAATGCAGCATTATGCAGGTAAGTCAACATTTAAGAGGTCAGCTAAAGAACTGCATCCGAAATAGCTTTCTTTTGTGGACCTTGTCATCCTCTCTTAATTTAAATACTATTCTCACTGACAAAAGAATAATACACCCAAATATGACTGCTAGATTGCTGGAAAACTCACAATGCAGTTATGTCTCAGACAGATACTAAATTCAATTGATTGGACATGATTTTGAAAGACTATACATCTAATAAAGAAAAATAATTATATATAGATATATATAAATGTACATATCTAAATATACCTTTCTACATAAGGCCTTATAGCTAACAGTGCCTATCCAAGCAAAATCCAAGCCGTGAGGTGGAAAGAAACTCAGAAACAGGAATGTGTGGAGGCATATCTCCGGAGAGGCAGCAGTGTCCACAATTCTTAAATGGAAGAAGAACCAGGGCACCCTCATCTAGAGCAGGGCACATCACCATAGTAATTGGGGGGAGAATGGCTCTGCTAAGACATGTGACCAAAAACCCAACTGATCACTCTGACTAAGCTCTAAATGTGTGCAAATGGGAAAAACTTCCACAAGGTCAATCACCACTGTAGCATTCCACCAATCTGGGCATTATGGCTGAGCAGCCAGGACTCTCTTCAGTAAGATACACAAAAGCCCACCAAAACACATAGACTCTGGTCTGATATAAAGATTGAACATTCTGCCATAAAGCTCAGACTGGTAGAGTACTGCAGTGATGACCTTCTGGAAGTTTCTACCAAGGCCCTTCTTTCCTAGTTACTTAGTTTAGTGGGATGATCAGCTCTCTGTGATGGTATAGAGGTCACTGTGTCCTTGGGAACATTCAGTGCAGCCGAATTCTGTTTTGTAGCCTTTTCCAGATCTGTGCCTCCACACAATCCTGTCTCTGAGCTCTACTGACAGTACTTTATACTAGAGACCTTATACTAGACAAATGTGTGTCTTTGCAAATAATGTCCAGCCAACTGATTTTACCACAGGTTACCCTGCAAATCAAGATACAGAAACATCTCAAAGAGGACCAAGAGAAATGGGATGTCAAACCCCCGGGCGGTTCCAGCGACCAAACCCGCCCCATCGCACAAGCTCAGTCACTCGAGTTCTAGTCCACGTTCATTACACACACCTGATTCTCATTCGTTCACCCTATTTATACACTCCCCACGCACCAGTTTGTTGTTAAGTCACTTGGTCCACACCTTGTCACTAAGCATTTCTAGTAGCGTTCGTTATCGCCATTACTTACCGCTACGACCTCGTATCTGTTTCTCGACCTCGCCTCTTGCCTCTTGCCTCAACCCTCAGACTCGTGTGTGTTTCGACCCCTGGACTGTTTGACCTTGATTTTGCTTTGGCTTTGGATTAAAAGTTCCTGCAACTGTTTGCTGCGATTTCCTCCGTCATTCGCGTTCAGCTGACATGGGAGTTCCACAGAGCTAAATTTGAAAGCTCATAGCAAAGGGTCTGACTACTTATGTCCATGTGAAATATAAGTTCTTCATTTTTTTTAAAAAAAATCGCAAAAATATTTACATTGTCTTTCTCATGTTTTCATTTTGTCATTGAGCGGTATTGAATGCAGAATGATGAGGGAAAGGTTCATTTCAATTTTTGTTTTCAAGTCCGCAACATAACAAAACCTGAGAAAAGTGAAAGAGTAAGAAGACGTGGTATGTCAATTATTACCGGTATAGTCTGATTTGACAGAGGTTCTTGCCACAAGAGGCCATAAAAGTGTTTCCTTTGCAGCCTACAAAAAACTCTCGGATGCTACTTTTGGGTAGTGTACCTTAGTTAGAGATTGTTGTCTGCTAGACATACCTCTACAATTCACTGATAGACATTTTGCCCAGTTGACAGACATTGAGAGGGTTCACTGTAATGTTTAGAATGAAGTCACTTATTTACAAAAAAGGCATGACTTAAACAGGGAACAAACTCTATGTATTGAAATGTGATATCATTGAAAATGGTGTAATCTGATTCAAATGGTAAAATGTGATCGTGATCAAAGTTGATCCAAACCCCAATCTGTAAGACCAGAAGCATTAACTGAAGGTAGCCCAGTGATTTATTAAAACTGGCATAAACTTTCACAAGTATTTAAGGTTTTGTTTTTTACTTACTACATTAAGAAGAGGGCCTATTTGCACACTGGTTACTGCTCTGGAAGGCCATTTTGGGGGAAAGTCCAAAGGGTTTGAATTTCTCATCTGCCGGTATATTTGATGAATGTGATGTAGACAGAAGCAGCAGTAATCTGGTAATGTGTGATTCATTGTTGGATTTCTGTCAAGAGTGTTTAGGTCTGAAGCAGCTTGAGGAAAATTGCTTCGAGAGACTTGCATTTGCTCTTTCCAAATACTCAGTTCCCTACGCAAAGACAGATTATGGCGGAAGACTGGAGCTAGTAGTTGTGTAGGTGTTTGATAGAAGGAGGTGAGAGTGAGTGTATGCAGAGTCACGCTGCGTCAAATTGTCAGTTAAAAGCACAGAGAGTGTCACTCATTTCTCTTTTATGAACACAATGTTTATGTCAGAGCAGACCAGCCAGCTATTACATACTTTTTTATCACAGTGTTGAAAGATGAAGGCTGCTGCTTAGAATACTGATCATGAAATTGCTAGAAAAGATGACTGGTGTTTCTCTGATTACTAAGTGATTCGATACACCAGAGTGACTTAAGCCTTACAGCTGAAAAATAGCAGGGTCATGAGTCTGAATAAATTCGTTGAATGTATTTCATGACAAGGGGGTACATTTTCACTCAATTGTCATTTTTGACAGGTATTACCTATTACCTATTACCTACTGCATCTGTTGCTATGCACTATTTCTTAGCTCACCTCTCCTTTCTAAGTGGAAGCTGACTGATATTGTAAACCACTGAATAGATATTAACTGAGTGTTTCACTATGTTCACTCACTGTTTTCTTTATTAGAGACATTTAACTTATTGCTCCACCTGTGTGTGTGTATGTGTGTGTGTGTGTGGCCCTGGCCCAGCTACAGCAGCAACACCTAACCAAAATGTCAGAGATATATTTTTTTCTTGTCCATGTGTACTTCTGCCTGCACCCACTGAATTCTGGACCTCCCATGACCCTGACGAAGACTACACTTATAATAACATTTGAATTCCCTGGTTGATAAAAGTGCTGGTCCTTTTTTCACCTTTTCTCTTAGGAAAAATGTAAAATCATCTGTAATCTGCCAGTACAGCCTTAAAGATGTCCAGGCTGCATTTGATGGACCTTACATGGAACTCCAAGACTCCAAATGGAGGGAATACACTGGGAAGCTTCCAGACTTTCGGCCTGGCTCAGTGAGTGTCCTAAACACACCAGCATCCATTTCAAATCAGGAAGTATCCAACTACCCAACTAATTCTAAACTGTTCCTGATCTCGCAGATCTTGGAGATAACAGTTTTTTTTTTCTCCCCACTAATGATTTCTTTAGTTCATTGGTTCATTTCTCATTGAGTCTCACCAAACAAATGTATGTTCTTAACACTGTTTAAACTCAATTTCAATCTGATGATAGTGGCACTTAACACTAAACACAGACTTATTATTCAGTGTTGCATAATTAAACAGTTGCTTGTGTGCCTGACACCTCTCTGTTTCTGTTCTCAAGTGCATAACTGATCATCACCGTGCTCAGCTTATAAATTCATCACGGGATCTTCCTGACAATGTCCTCATGTTTGCCCGCAAACACCCTTTAATGGCCAGAGAAATCCAGCCAATAGGAGGGCGCCCTCTACTGTTCAAAAAGAGTCTTGACTACACCACGATTGCTGTTTATAAAACCACTGCTATAGATGGGAACGTCTACAAGATGATCTTTATTGGAACAGGTGAAATCCCCATTTACTTCTTGTATTTCCATTTTAAACACTATTACTTTCAAGTAAGCACTGAATAAACATGGACACTCCGTGAGTATTAGGAACTCTAATACGGATATGTTATGGGGCTGGTGTTAAAAGAGCCTCAGTAGGTAGTACCATGGATTATGTTGGAAACACTGATTTGATATTCTGCTCTGTTGACCTGATTGCATCATGCAGTTTCTGTAGACATTTCAGCTCTAGTTTGAGAAGACATCCATTTGTGACAAGCTGGAAGTAGCTTTAGCAGATGATGGGCAAATTGTTGTCATGCAGGGATGCACATGGTCAGCAACAATACTCAAATAGGCTGCGGTATTTAGGCAGTTAATTATTGGTATTAATGGACCCAATGTGTGCCTAAAATACATTACACCATTACACCACCTCCGCCAGTCTGGGCTGTTGACACAAGGCAGATCGGGTCCATGAATTGATGCGCCAGACTTCATTTTGCGATCTTGATTTGTCCAGTTTTGGTGAGCTTGTGTCCACTGCAGCCTTAGAGTTCTGTTCTTGGTTGACAATAGTGGACCTGGATGTGGGCTTTGCTACCTCTGGGTTGTACATGTTGTGCATTCTGGGATGCCTGTCTGCTCAGTACAATTGTACAATGTGGTTATCTGAGTTCATACAGATTCAAATCAGTCTGGCCTTTCTGATGAACTCTCTTACCAACAAGGCGTTTTTGTCTGTTTTTCTGTATAAGTATTTTTCTTTATTGCAATAAACAGGCAGTTAACTACCCTGTAACTGCATGATTTCATGCACTGTACTGCACTTCTGTCACTGACTGCATAAATGAGTAGGTGTACAGTTGTTCTTAATAAGGTGCTTTGTAAATCTATATACATTCTAATGAATGGGAGTTGTGTGCATGTGCACTCCTATGTACAGACAATGGATTTATGCATAAGGCAGTGGAACTTGGTGATGGAGTGCATATCATTGAGGAGCTCCAGCTGTTCCAGGAGTCAGAGCCAATTAACAACATGGTTATTTCTCATAAACAGGTACAGTTACTGTACACTAATATATAGGAACTTTTGTCAGCTAAGAATTGTTTCAGCATGATCGCTTTCTAAGGCAATTGTTTATGTATAGCATTGGATGTAGGTGTTTTAATCTCACGGAATGTCATGTTTCGACAATACAGAAGAGTATATATGTGAGTTCCAACTCCGGAGTGGTACAGGTACCACTGTCTTCCTGTGTGCGCTACACCTCGTGTTATGACTGCGTGTTTGCACGAGACCCACTATGCGGTTGGGATGGAAGACAATGTGTGGAGATATCATCATACACTGACCCGTAAGTTCTAATATTTTGCACTGTTTAACGTTCGCATTACGTTTCGTGAAACAAGACCCCAATGAACCAACATTATCATAGTTACATAGTAGCTTAAGATTCATTGCACATGGGTTTTATTTTAAACAATAATATTAATAAAAACACAATATAAAAACGTTTAGTGCAGAACTATACAATACAGTAATTCCTACATTTGTATCTTTTATTAAGTTTAAAACACTGATAACAAAAAAGAAGGGAATGTTACCATGGTGTTTTATGCCATCACAACTGTGATTCTCGAACTGCAGATACAGTAGTACCGTGGATCTGAATCACTGTGAACTGAATAATGAATCGTGAATCGACTCTCGGCATGACTAGAGTACCAAGCAAACGACGAGAGCCGTGACACATTTTAGGTAAAATGCGTCGCAAAATGTATCTATAACCAAATTCGACGAGTTCCGAGGTGGTCAAGAACCAAGGTACTACTGTATACACTTCCTGTTATAATTCTTAAACCTTGGACGTTACAAGCAAACTGACATTACTCGGATGGACGCTAAATGGCGTGCACCTGTGTTAATATAGGCAGTGTCCTCAGGTGTACAGGTACAGGTGTCCTCTGTACACATGCAAAGAATTTAGAACAAGCAACACTTACAGAACTATCAATCTTACGTTTCCTTTTTTCTTAGGTCTAACCTAACCCAAGACATTCAGATGGGTAACAAAGGGTGTGAAAACATCACAGCAAATGGTAAGAGTTCAAACAAAACATGTTAGGATATATTGCCATATTTAAAAATTGCTCAGGGTGGCTCGGTTGGTTGCACTCTTGGCTTAAATCTCCAGAAGCCTGAAATCCCAACCTGGCTGCTGTTGTGTTCATTTGCATGTTCTCCCTGTATCCGCGAATCTAAACTCTGGTTTGGTTAATTGGCATATTTGGATTGTGTAAGTGAACGAGTGTGCGCATGTGCCCTGTGTGTGATGGACTGATGATGTCCTAACCAAGGGTGGCGTCATCATGGAACATCAAGTCGATGGCAAAGGAGGCTTTTCTTCTTGTCTCTCTGGCATGTAGCCGTTCAATTCCGAATCTCTTTGAGTTTCAGTGTACCCCATTGACCGATGCTTCAGGCAAAACTTTTTTGACTTGTAATAGGATATAGACATCAGATCAAATATTGTATAAAATGTATATAATACACAATTAAGAACCCTGATTAAAAACATTTATATACTATAGCCACCAATATAACTGTTGTTTGGCAATATAATCACTATGTATCATTATTTCTCAGTCTCAAACAGGAAAAGACACACAGAGAATACATATATGTACATATATGTATATAAAACACTATTTTCAGAACAAAATGACTTCTGCAGGCAAAAGGCAAAAGTGATTTAGTGTGACCTCTGTGAAAAAGTGATTTAGTGGCTGCTACAGTTCCAAAAAGATTATGCATATTAAGACTGTAGAAGGAGCACCTTGGCATGCAGATAAAGCTGCCAGATATGTAAGGGGAGGTCACATTTTATACTGGCCACTGTAGCCACTTTCTCTTTTTATTTTTATTTTTAGAGCTGCACACAAATTCCATGTATTTTGTACTTGTTCTCTAATAAGGAGATTGATAAGTATTTCTATATAAACATAAAACAATTGCTAAAACAACAAATCTAATGTCGCATGGTGGCCTAACTTTTGCACAGTAGAAAACCAGCATGGGTTTAAATCTGAGTATTTGGTACAGATTTTATTGAATGTCCAGTGTTAATGTCTGCATTTTGTGTGACAGGTTTAGTGTCCCATCGGACTCGTTCTGTGATGGCGGGACACGACTTGCTTTTGCTTTGTGAACTGGGCTCCAATCTTGCAGTTCCTCGATGGACTCTGAATGGTGAACAGCTGCAGGGTTACGCTGTGGAAACTGGCTACCGGATTGGCACTGATGGGCTCCTTATTATCGGGGCTCAGAGTGCGCAGAGTGGCCATTATCGCTGTTACGCTGTAGAGAATGATGTGTGGATTCCTGTACGCAGTTACATGGTCAGAGTGCAGCCTGTTCCTCCCTCTTCACCCAATCTGGCTACAGACCCGACTGCTCTAGCAGAAAGATTCTTCACTACCACCACATTGTTCATCAACCCGTCTAGTGATTCGACAGAAAGGCCCAACTCCCTCACCCCTAGCCCTGAGTTCCACACCAGTCGACACATGGAGGCATTGTATATCACCCTGGTAGCTGTATTCGGTGGACTTTGCCTTGTACTGACTGTGGTTCTGCTATATGTTAGCTTCTGTGCCCACAGTGCTCATGCTGGTGGGAAGTACTCTCAAGAACTGTCAGTGATTTCTGCCACAGAGACAAACCAGAGCTCCCACTTGGAGCTGAGGACCATCTCCAGCCACTGCAATGGGAGGACAGATGGACACTATAGAGCAGCAGCATCAACAGATGGAGATTTCCTGCAGATTATTCTAGATGGAAGCCGGATCAGCCCAAACAAAGAACCTCCTCCTGCACCTCCACTCCCCATGCCACCTCCCTTGCCGTCCATGGAGTACGCAAACGGCCTGTCGCCAACATTACCCAGCGTCTTAAGGAAAATGAATGGGAACAGTTACATGCTTCTGAGCCAGGGAGAGACTGACATGACCTCGCCACTTTACCATTCCTTCACGGAGGAGCTCAACAGGATCTTAGAGAAGAGGAAGCACACACAGCTGGATGATCATCCTGATGAGAGCTCTGTGTAGGAGCATTGCTAAGGCTAGTGGTTCCTTTTGATGTAAAGCTTAAGTGTTTTATGAAAAGCTGTATTTTATTAAGTATCTTAAACGTGGTCTATGTCTCATAATACAGTAAGTTCCCTAGATATGAACCAGTTCTGTTCTGATAGTGGGCTTGCCCCCCTTGCCTTGCAAATGGTATAATCCAAATGATGACTTTGTGCTTTTTTTCTCAGATTTGGCTGTGTTTTCCAAGTCACGTTGTTTCCCCCACACTAAAAGTCATATGTTCTTCCTTCACAACTATAGGTACTCACTTAAGGTGGTGGGATGCAGTGCTTGTAGGCTTAATACCAGAAAACCTGTTTTTAAAACAGCGCAATATTATTTTTTAAAAAAAAGGAAATATGTATTTCACAGTGGGTAACAAATATTTGTTAATAAAGCCTGCTCATGATTGAGACAGATTAAACAACACCGTTCTGTTGGACAGTGTCAAGCGTCTTACTGCTACGCCATGCAACTTGAAATGCTGCATTTTTATAGTTGCACTTATTTAAATAACTTTTAATTTATCTCACATGTACATTCACATTTTTAAAAGTTTGTTAGTTGAAGGTTCACATCTAGGGGCTTTACTGTAGTGTATTTGCACTGTATTTTGATGCATACCTCCATTGTAACTTAATTGAAGCTGTTATATGTCATGATTTGATATTTTATTAATGGAAATATTGATATCACCCAATCTGTGTTACAAAGCAAGTTTATTTATTTACTTATAGCGGGAAAGTAATGACCTCAAATAGATACCTGACTTCAGTAAGGACTCCTGTCTAATGGGGAGGCTTGGAGAGCTCCATGCAAAGAACATTAATACCTAACAGTGGAAATGAAAAGACTGACCTTAAGATTCACTGGTTGGGTACAAAAAGGAATGTACACGCATTGATAATAATGGAGGTAAAAATATCTCAATGTATCAATTACTGCAGGTGTTTCCTCAGCTCCAGTCATGGAGATACTGTCCTCCGTCGTTTAGCACGATTCCTCATCCCCAAAAATCTGATTCAATTGAATAAATTATCATCAGATGGATCAGGATAAGGACTGTCCAGAACAAGCCATGAACTGCAGATGTCTTACGCATTATTGGGCTCTTTCTCTAAGAGTAAGCAAACATAAAGGAAATCACACCGTACATCATGATCTTAAAGGAACAGAAAGAAAGAGACTTTCGGACCAGGAGCAGACGTGAAGGCCAAAGCATCAGAGCATACAGCCAAAGGAAGGCATAGTGGGAACAAAGGGAACTTTTCCACTTTTGCCCGAATATAACGGAACATATTTTCACCATGCACCGAAATTCATCTCCAGCCTTTATTATTTCCATATTTGAAACCAACTTTAAAAGATAACTTTGTATTATACGCTGTTTGATAATGTTATCAAAAGTTTGTTATTTTTTATTCTACAAGAGTAATGTAATTGCCAACAGGATATAGTCCCATTTTTTGCAGGTGATTTTGAACATTTTTACACAGTCAGAAAAGCAAGGCACTGTAAATGTTTTTTCGCTCAACAACGCACACACCACACAAATGTATTTTCAGTTTTACAACAGTGGCTCTTAAGGTCCATTTATGTACTTCCATGCTGTTCTTCTAAAATTTTGCTTGTCTGTGTATAGGTAGAAAGTGGCAACCGTAAATACAATAAAAGCCCAGTTCAGTGCCTATTGTCTAAGATTGTATGACAGTACCATACATTTTAGAGGACTATGCAGCAGTTAATTTGCGCCTGCTAAGTTGAGTGGCATTTCTGATGCGCAAAGTCATTACAGTTGTTACAGCTCTTTCGGTTAAAGAGGGGAAATGCAGATTATTTGCAGAATTTGTCTGAATATGATGAATGATTTGATGAGTAGTATATTTGTTATCAATGTCACATACTGACATACTGTGAAAGCAACAACCCCAATAAATGTGCTCATATTAATTACTAGAATATATCAGGTAATCCAGTCATTGATATTTTATTTAAATACGTCATTGTGTAAATGTATCTAGGTATATTTTTATGTATAATAAAGTGTTGTTCCAATGCTGTATGCTGTAATTCAAAATGCTGAAAGGTACTGAAAGTCGCAATGTTGTGCGTCACACTGCCATACCATGCAATGGACTGGTGCCCCGTATAAGACTGCGTGTCCAGTGAGTGTCAGACCTCCAAACCACCGTCCACCCCAACAGGCGATAAAAAATACAAAAATTTATAGCTAGACAGCCTCCATAAATACACTGGCATAAGAAATGGTCAAACTCTTCACCTCCTGTTGCACCCCTACTTATCCTGCTCAGGGTTGCAGGCAAGTGCCTGAAGTCTAATTTGGAATTCAGTGAGCATAGGCACACCTTGGACATGGTGACAGTCCATGGCACCACCCAGTCTTTATGTTGAAATTCCAACCTGAGATTCAAACCCAGGACATGGAACTACATTTCCCCAACACAGACATAAACACAGTCCGATCACAATATTATGGCCACACTTTATTTGTCCACTCCCTGTTTGGTATATCAGCTTCTGTTTACCAAGCATAAACCTTTTGTGGTACTGTAATTATAGTGGTATGTATTCTTTCCATACCTTGTAGTTTCCTTTTAGCTCTTCAATGGTCAGGACCACCAAAGACCAGGTATTATTTGGGTGGTGGATCAACACTGCAGTGACACTGATGTGGTGGTGTTGAACTGGTAATGAATTGATCAGAGCCAGATTGCCTGACACTGATGCAATTAAAATTGAAGATATGTCATTTAATTGAACTAAAACTAAATAGAATACTAAAAATATCATTTGTTATCTGTCCTTGAACTCAGTTTACAATGAAATGTAATCCAAACCACTGACATATATTGTGATTTTTGCATTGTTGTGTCACTCCAGATCTCCTCAATGTCTTAAATATTTGTTAATTAAGAATTCCATAATAATTATACAGCGCTTGAAAAGACACAGCTCAAACACATTTGCATAGAAATTGCAAAATCTATTTTTGGAGTCAATCCTATTTATTGTTTTTAATAGACTGAAGTTTATAAATTAAAAATCTCCAATGAGAGTGCATTGACAGAATGTTCAGATTCAAATTTTAACCGACATAATTCAGTGACTGTTACACTCATTGGCCTGTTGTTACGTCTTCTGCTACATATACACACACACACACGGCATATACTCCACACACTCCACACATATTGATGGGCCGCACACCTATGTATACAGTTACATTACTAATTACATTTACGCACACATACACACTCTCCACATAACACACTACACGTGTGCCACACACATGACACACAGCACACATGCCAAGTACTGGGACTCAAACTCACACATGGCAAAAAATATTGGAATGCATACCTGCATCAGGCTGAAAGTAGTAGTACACTGACCTGCAAATGGACAAGAAGACACAAACTTTACTGAAATGTGCTGGACTATATTGGTGAACTCAGGGTGCTAGCTGATTATGCTAACTTCTCAACCTGAAAGATCGACTGTATGCTTTCCTTTCCAGAAAGTATTCCTTTCAGTGGGCTGTCATTTCTAACCATTTTAGGACCCATGGGGACATAATTAGTTCCATGGGGAATTTAGTACTGTAGATGTGAAAAAAACATGATAAACACAGGGCAGATCGTCACTCAGTTTTTGTAAATCTAAATCACTGTGTACTGAAGCATGAATCGTGAATTGAGTTTCAGTGGAAATGATTCATCTGGCTCAGCTCGTACAAGTTTAAGCAAGTTTCCTGAGTACTCTGCAAACAGCAAAAACGGAAAAAAAAATTTGTAGTAATAAACTGAATTGTATCTCTTACTTTATTGTTACCTTAATTCCAGACACCTGGATCGACTATGGACTCCTGCAAGTCTGGAGACATGCTTGACCTTTACCTTTAGTGTATTTATACTGTTACAGCTTGCTTGAGTGCAGCAGTTTGTAGATGTTGGAAGTTGATTATAATAAAAGTGCTGATACTTGTAACTGTCTATATATATTATTATTATATATATAACTATTATATATATGTGCTTCATATACATTTCTGATTCTAATAACAGATCTGGAGAGCAAAAATACAGGCCAGGGCCCCTCCATCTAAATGGTCTGCCCAGAATTACAGCTTTCATATAGAAAGGCATCACAGAACCGTATCTCTGATATACTGTATAGTTCATGAGAAAGTCTAGGTTATATTGCATCAATAAAGCAAAGCCTATTTCCTTTATAGCGTGTTTTCGGAAAGGAGCTGATCAATGGAGACTGCGGCAGGTCAGTGCTTGTGTTCACAGGGCATACAGTAGACAGGTGAACATCAAAACACATTAAAACACGATCACCATTAGTTTGAAATTCAAGAGTCTTTATGTTCTTTTCTACTGGTAATTATTTTTGTACACGTGAATATGTCAGAATTAAATATGTCTACAAGCAGTCCATCATCAAGTACATCACCATTACAAGTAAACATGCACTGCTTGGAATGTTTTAGGTTTGGACCAGCTATAAACAAGCTATCCATGTCTGTTCAAATCTTAACCTGGAGAAGCAGAATCTTGACCATCTCTTCTGGTCACATCACCCTGATAACATCATCGAGCTGCTGCAATGGTATGATCACCCAAAATATTTCATGCTGGTCCTGGAGAAGCCCAGCCCCTGTATGGACCTCACTGCTTACATGAAATAAGGGCCATTGTCCAGAGATGTGGCCCAGATCATTATGGTGCAGGTGGTTCTATCAGAGAGAGTAGTAGTTATAGGGATAGATTAAAGCATTTTAGTGCTATTACAGATCCTTCTCTTCTTTACTCCGGCACCTGGTTCAACATTCCACCATTGTTTACCACCAATACTACAAAAGTCCTGCAATTATCTGGAGTCTGGGCATCCTCCTGCATGAAATACTTTGCCATGCAAATCTGCCATGTAACACAAGAAACCAGGTTTTTTTTTTTACTTTTTAAAATGTTTTCCGGGACTGTCCAGTCGTAGCAGTCGGTTTTGGATATTTTTTTAACTAAATGATTCTCTGAATTGTTAAATACCAGACTATGTTTATGTCCAACTCTTTTGTTACAAGGCAATGTTTCTGGTTTTGGTTTCACATTAATTCAGAAAAAATGTCATGGCACACTTGACAGCCTCTATAAAAGCTATTTTGAAACTTCACTATGGATCTGGTATTTTTTGCAGATTATGTGGTTACAATACCTTTTGGATGTTACCATCTGGTTTGTGAAGGACCATATTTGAAAGTTGGGAGATTGGTTACCTTCAGTGATCGGGTTATATGATTACTTGTATGTATGATGGTGCGTTGTGAATTAATGTATATTGGTTTATTTTTGTTGTTCTTAATTTGAATCCAAATAACTTGTTAAACACAAAAAAGAGACCAGATTGAAGAAACCCGCCATTTTACACTCGACCTGTCGAAAATGCTGAAGTGAATTAAACTGACAGAAATAGTAACGCCGCTTCAGGTTGTGACAGTATTTCTGTCTCAACCGATTACATCACTGCGCACACAGCCTGTTGTCATCTGAGGAGCTTCCTTGCAAAGAAGCCTGGCAACCGACCGAGCCCCAGTGAAATCTATTAATAGATCTATTTAAAATTAAGGTGTGCTCTGTGCATATAGCGCAATGTTCGATTTCTGTTATGTTTTATGATGAATTGCTGCTAAACTTAAAATACTTGAGGTTTATCTAAATGATCCTGTGTTCACAAACGAAATCATTAGCGCCCCCTGCTGCCCTGTCATGTTAGACTTATCAAAACAATACCACCGTTACTCTAACGATAGTCGGTCTGGGCTGGTTGTTCTCCATATGTGTGTTTCATCACTGCTCTCAACAACTGATAACAACTATTAACAGCTAGGACAGAATGGCCTGGGCACAATGTCCGAGTGCATCGTAGAGGCACGACTAGCAGTCACAAATTACACTAGCCCAAACCTAGCCTCTGAGCCTTTTTATTATTAGGGGTGTAACGGGTCACAAATCTCGTGTCGGCTCGTTTCACGGTTTATGACTCACGGGTCGGATCAGCATAAAAAGAAAGACAACTTTTTATAGACAAAATGTTTAAAAAATTAATAGAATAATTCAAATAAAAGTCAGTTAAAGTGCATTATGAGGCATGATGACAACCTATTACACACACACACACACACACACACACACACACACACACACACACACACACACACACACACCATATTTTAAAAAAGACACAAAAAGAAATAAGGATAATAAAGCAAGCTTATAAAGCTGATTAAACTGATATCAGATTCTTTTTCCAAAAGATAGCTACGTTTTCAGTCACCGTGTCCCCTGCTGTGGAGAACATCCTCTTACTGGGAACTGAAACGAGGTAGAGTCTCACCAAAATGGCAATGTGGGGATATTTACTTTCATTGCATCTCCACCATGCCAAAGCTCCTTCATGGCCGTCTTCTTTTGTGGAGAAGATGCTTCAGTTTGCGTCTAATGTTGTTGGCTCTGCACCTTGACACTGCTGAAAAAATATAACGTATTAATTAATTAATTGTGGCAATAACAATGAGTCAGTCATTAATATCAAAATCAAAAATGAATGATTCTAATAGCAGCAGTGAATACTAAGATTGGAAGGAAGAATCAGATTACTATGTATACCTGCCATAATCTTAGTGGTGAGATCACAGAATGTTCTCTGGTGTAGGGCAGGTTCTAGGTGAACCTTGGATCCAGTGCAGTAGCTCTAATAAGAAAGTCGTGTAAATTAGCTGGGTCAGTACATCTTGAATTCAGGTCCTTTTTAAGAGCAGCCTTGACATCTATAGTGATGGCGCGGTTTTCCTCACTTGGAGCCATTGATTGTAGAATGCTAGTTTTCAGAGGTAGGATTATAGACACAAATGGTACCGATTCAGTGCACAACAGGGTTGTAACTGTTTTGAAGGGTTTGAGTACCTGAAGGACCGTTCATGACATCATCAGACAATGTGACAATGTCTTTGATATTTCTTTTCAATGTCCGTTGCCCTGGAGGTCCAGCTGTCCGTGGTTAGGGCGACAGATCCAGGTCTTGGATAATTCGTTCACCATTTTGATCTTTTCTTCTACAGAAAGACCTGGCACATTCTTTGTACTGAAGTGTACGTGTGATGGGATTTCGTAGCATGGCTCAAGCACTTTCACCATATTTGGTGAGTATGGCCTCATGGCTGCAGCTACAAACATCTCAATAGATTTAGTAATAGCCTTAGCCTGCTCCAATTCAGTAGAAAAGGCCTGCTTAAATGCCATGGTAAGAAGTTGATGTTGTGTCTTGGCTACTCGTTTCATCACTGACACACCTGTGTGATGGGCTTTAAATGTGTGGTCATGCTTCCTATAAAAAGTAGTATTACACCACTTCTTTTTACAGTGGGGGAAGCAATTCCATGCCCTCGTGTGACAAGACCCAGTGTCTAATCAGACCACACCCGTAATCATTTACATACATGCCTGAGAAAGCCTGAGGAATGCCTGTTCCAAAATATTTATATAAATACCAACCAAAAAACCAACGTGGCTATACTCTATAGATGCATATAACACTGCTTTTCACTACGCAATTACACATGTCTAACATGAAAATGTGTTTAGTAATGATATTCTATTATTTCTTATTTTTGTGCTGTTATTTATGATAGCAAACGGAAAGAATAGTACGGTTAAAAAACAGTATAGTAATTACAGTATATTAACACTACACTCGCATAACACAAAGTACACAGCACGGAATCTCCATCGCAAAAGATGACCGCAGAAAGGGTTGTATTGATCACCTCAGTGACATCTTATAACACTTTATTAACAAGTCAGTTGAAGAACAAAGTCCAGAGCAAAATGATTTGAACGATTTGACTGCAAACAGAGCCCCGTTATTAACTCTGACAGCTCTAAGTGAATTAGAGCTAAGCTAAAGCTTACTGTCAAACAGTCACATTCCAAAATCTAGTGGAAAACTTCTGATTTCTGAAAGCTGCTGTAGCAACAGAGAGGGATAAACTCCATATGAATATCCATGTTTTTGATTGATGTACATCTATATAAAAAAACAAGTAAATAAATTTAATTTTAAATTTACCTCTCACAGTGACATAAAAGTCTGATTTTTGCTGAAAAAGTTGTTTTTCAGTTGTACCACAAAATGTTCAGCACACAGCAAAAAACACATTTACGAATTAAAAAAAACAGCATGTTATTCAACTGAACTTTTCCCTTTTCAATGGAAAAAAAGACACTGCAACTAGGTCAGTTCTACTTGCTACTCTCTAAAACAAACACAAAAAATGGCACTGGCCCATGAAAAATGATCAACACAGTTCAGCCTCCCTGTAAACTGCTAGAGGTGTGGTGGTGGAAATGGGATGCTGTGGAAGAGAAAGGCAGTCAACTGAGCATTGTTAGAAAACCGCATCACCATAACAGTGCCTTGTAACTTTGAAAGGCTTTTGCTGTGGTAAACGTATCATTCTCATTGTGGTAAATCGTTACTTGACCTCTAAACTGCTGTTGTAGGCAAAATGTTCAACAAAGAACCGCACAGTGAACCAGGGAGACCATAACGCTTCCAAATCAGTGCAAAAAGGAATTTGTCAAAATAGAAGCCATCATCTATTAGCTATCCATTATCTACAGCTATTATAACGATCTTGTTGCTCATATCCTGTCTGTCTACAACTGTTGCCTGTAGCAGTACAGTCAGGGTTTTACTGGAAGGTTGTCTTTTGAATTTTGCTTCTTTTGCTGGTGTTTTGTGCAGCTGCAGGCTCTGGGCAGGGCTGTAAGCTCTCAACAATGTCTTGGAATGTCCAGCGATCCTCTCTTAAAACATGCTCGTCCAGAGTGAACTGACCTTGCTTAGTCCGGGTCAGCTCCCGCACGTGAGCACACGAGGACAGCGCTGCGGTGAAGACATAAGGACAGAAAGGAGGAAAAAGTGTGAAAAAGACAGGCATAGAATTACAAATCTCTGATAATAGGACATTTTGCAACACCATGTTAAATGGCAACTATATAGGCAATTCATAATTTGAAACAGCTCTCTACTCAAGCATTTCAGACATCAAAGTTTTTGGCCCCAAATTCAAACAAAAAATTCCAACTTCGAATCTGCAAATGATTTTTTTTTTAATATTGCCAAAAAAAAAAAAAAAATCTAAAACTTTTTTGTTTCAATTTGTCATTATGACGTACTGTGTGTGGAACTTTGAGGGACTGTTTTGGAATTGGGCTGTAATATCAAATGTGAAGCGCTGTGAATGCTTTCCAGATGCACTGCAAGTAAGTCGAAGCCCTGTCGAACGAACAGCTAACAATATATCCAATACCATGCTGACATCATCAAAAAATAAATAAGGTTTTGAAGAAACCAGGACAAGGTAGGCTGTTCAGCTGTGTCAATTCAGTCAGTCTTACCCTTTCCAAGATCATCCAGAAGGCTTCTGACATAAAATCCACCACCGCACTCAACAACTGTATACACAGAACCACAACAAACTGCTGTCACCACGATCACATGCAATCTGGATTAACAAATAAAGTTACAGTAAATACTGTTTACAAATAAATGTTTTTCAGTTAAAAATTTCAGTTATGTTGTTTATATACCAAAGATTACACTTGGTCTGTGTTTGTTGCAAACACTGACAGGAAATTATAGCTATATTACAGGTGAATCTAGGAATTTATAAAAAGTTGCCACATAAACACAAATGCCTACATTAAGCAACAGCACACAAGAAAGTGTTTGATAGTAAATAACATCATGACCACAAATAATAAAGTCTCACTCCCTGTTCTTTGCTATTAGGCGTCGGGGAAAACGTAGAATTTTCGATGCATCGCGATTCGGATGTTAACAATTCTGAATCGATTGACAAATGTCAATAATCGATAATCGAGCACACTTGCATCTAAACATGTAGACCAGCTTCTGTTCTTACACAAGAACAGAACACTCACTAACTGAGCTCTGTAATGTCTATTTTGAGTTTAATATTCTTGAAGTATCCGTTTTTACTTTCTTTTACACGTTTCTCCCAGTCTCGCTTTCGTTTCAAAAGTTTCTCGCTTTTGACTTTTGGACCCGATTTGATGGTGGGGCAGGATCTAGGCAATCATTGGCTGCTGGAGTTAAGCCCCACCCAGCTTATTCTACGGAGCTCGCTACGTGAGCGAAAGAACGCCACTCTTTTACCCCGATTGGAAAATGGTCGGTATAAATACAGGGAAGCTGTGTGCTTATGTTTTCTCATCTCAGTTAGTTTTAACGATTATGCCTTTTAATAATGAGGCTTAGAGGCTTAAACTCAAAATAGACGATTACAAACAGTAATTCTGTTTTATTACAAAATGTAAATTTCTTGTTACAGGTTTTTTGGTTCTCAAAACTTTAGGCCCTATTCTGACGCCATAAATTTGTTTCATGTAGTCACATGGTAAAGGAAAAAAAACTCTGTATAGAAAAAACCGAATCGAGATGCATCGATAACCGTTGCCCTCTGAATTGTAATCGAATCAAATCGTGAGGTGCCTAGAGATTCACACCCCTATTTGCTATATAGCTGTAACAATTCCCTACCCTGCCTCAGTTTGCTATGAAATGTATATATAGTTTAATTTAAGCAACCAAGCATTGTTAGTTAAAATACAAATAAATGTAAATAAGTAAGGATAAAATGATTCAAAAAAGTATGAAGAAGGATAAAGAATCATGGAGAATTCTCAAGCAATCAGATTTTGAGGCCGGAATTAACCGTTGTGTAAAAAAACGACGAAGCACAGCATTCAAATATTTCTACTAACCCAAAGTAAAAAGTGGAGGATTGAAATCTTGTAGTGAGATGCTGTAAACTGTAACTGGACGTGCAGGTTTGGCATCCACTTTTTGACCTTCCTTCAACAAGTTAGAAAGACGCTTTCCATGTTTCTTCAGTGCAGAGTACCTATATCCTCCAAAGCAAATAAAGCTTGTGAACCCTTTAGGAATTCGCTATGATATCAATGCTTTTCATACAACTCCAAATAAGAAAATGTTGGTACATTATGGAAAATTCAAATAACATACAAACAAAACAGCAGTGTCCCTTATATTGAATTTGATTTCATTGCAGACAGTTAAACCTAAGATATTTCAATGTTTCGTTTGGTCAACTTAATTTCATTTGTTAAGAAACATCCATCCAACTGCATTTCAAACCTTCGACACGTTTCAAAAAGAGGTTGGGGGAAGGACAACTTAGGACTAGTGATTCCAAAAGATAAGAATTTAATATAAGACAAAACCTAATGATGTGATTTTAAACAGGTGACTATAATTATGGTTTAGTACAAAAGCAGTCTGTGAAAAGCAAAAGTGGGCAGATGATCTCCAGTTTGTCAACAAATGTATGAGAAAACATAGGTTTAAAAACGTTCCTCAAACAGACTGCAAGGGATTTCCATATTCTTGTCCTGAGGTATTGTTGACTTCTCTGTTAATGTTGATTAACAATTTAAATTACGTTTAGGTTTTACATTTACAGCATTTAGCAGATGCCCTTATCCAGAGCGACTTACAACTTATACAGTCTTACAATTCAAGCAATGGTGGGTTAAGAGTCTTGCTTAAGGACCCAACTGTGGCAGCTTGGCAGAGGTGGGATTTGAACCCTGGACCATCAGGCCCTTAATCGCTAGGCTACTGGAGTCCCTAAATTAAAGTTGATCAGACAAAACATCAACGTTGAAATATCTTGGATTCATACCAGGTGCAATTTTTAACTTAACAGTTAACAAATCACACCATGTAATATTAAAAACACAATCAGCATGGTCTCACACATCAGAATGAACCACACAGACTCACAGAGGGGGGACCTGCATGATGTCACCAGTGAACTGCTTAAGCTTCTCTTCCAGTGCTTCTCGTGTAATGTGATCTTTGGTGGAGTGGGAGTGGAGGCAGTGGGTGAGATTCATGCCAACAACTCTGAGACATATTTGAACATGTATGTGATATGCCATTTCAAAATCATGCATGTTTGCGAGTTTGTTTGTATTACCATAGCTCTTTTCTTGAACAATGTTTCCTGTTGCATCGAGGGTATCGGTTGCTTTGCCAAGCTCTCCAACAGCTGTATATTTCTTTGACAAATCAACCAGAGCATATCAACTACTAGCGCATAAGTAAAATTATGGAATTTAAATTATAGCCTGTGAGAAAAACATTCTACCTTTGATCCAGAAAGCATGGAGGTGAGCATCTTTGTCCCATCTCCGATCCCTACTACTGCAAGTAAAACGTATATGGTTTGATTTTATGATGTCTGTTAAATGTGATTATCATTTGTTGTGCATTAGATGGCCCACATTACCTAGAACACCAGATGCAGCACTGTCTAGTGTTCCACCATGGCCCAGTTTGAAAATCTGCTGTTTCCTCTTTCTTACGTTTGGGTCCACTACACCAGCCTCTGATTTAACGAGACAAACCATTAGAACAACATTGCAAAGTTATGTCTGAAAAATGTAAAACATTGCATTAAAGCGCAAGTTCCTTATCCCATCTGTGAAATAGGCTTGTCGTAACATCATGGGCCTATTTTCTGCCATCAATAAGGAATTCTGAATTGACTTCTGAATCAAAGTGGACTTTGCATGTCTGCGTTGGGTTTACTCCTGGTAGTGTGGTTTCTTCCCACAGGCCAAAGACAAGCATTAACTGAGTATGCAAAAAAATCAGCAAAAAATATTAGAGGATTACAATTTTGTCACCCATGAATATGTAAGAATGGATCATTTTCCTTAATGAATAAATTACCAAGTATAATTTTGCCTCATTTATTTGTCTACATTTGGAATTTGTTGGAACGAATATTTTAGGCCAATAAATATATAAATCTATTTAATCAGAAATACAAAACTTAATCACTGTCGTTAGTAATAGGGCAGCGTGTCAATGAGGGTTCACTTTAAATAGCTAGACCAACTACACTGCTCACAAAAAAGGAGATATTTCATTATGAGAGACTTCATTTCGATTTTTGTGAGCAGTACACATCTAACACTAAAAGTTTATGTATGAGATCATATGTTTTTTTTCAACGTGAGCACGCAGCAGCTGAACCACTTGTCTTAAACAAAGGTCTTACAAATCATAATTAAAATTTTAAGATCTCATTTTGACAAGGCAAAAATAATAGTACACTGAAAACAAACGCAAATATTACTTGCCTGAACATATATGGAGTATAAATACACTATTTTAAAAAAAAAAGCAACCAGCGTACATTTAATAGCGTTATATTTGGTGTTATACACCTTGTACATTTCTGCATACGTTATTTCCCATCAGTGCCTTGGCCACTCGGGTGGCACACCCTAGTCCATCACTGGGTAAGCGAACAAATGAAATATTTTATGCAAGACGTTTTCTTTGCGCTCGAGACGGTTCAAAATCGTACAAAATCCTACACAACGTAAATATACGCTATATGCAACAAACAAGAGCGAACGAATGAGCCTACCTTTTAACAGCTTTTCCTTCAGTGTGTTTAACACATCTGCAGAAGTGGGTCCTTTTTGTTTATATATGGCAAACAAGCCATTTAAAGACTGTAACTTTGATAAACTAACAGTGCCTTTCGCCATGCTTCCTGCTAGCCAGGCGCACGATGATGGCGTCATTTATGCTAACTCGTTCTGTTAGTTGTAGTTTTTAAACAAGAGGAGAGCAGGCTGCTCTGTCCGCTGTTATTTCTCTCTGCTGATGGCGCAGTATACTCATCATAATATATTCAGATATGCTCAAAATGTCCCTTTAATATATCGGGCCCTTCAATATAAAAAAAGTTAGTGCAAAAGACAATGAATAAATAAATGCTATAGCTTTGCATAATGTTAGCAGACACCAGCTCAGGGCCTGCATCATTTCACCCGGGCCCTCATTACTAGACTTCTGTCCACAAGCTATCAGACTCCTGGTACAAACAAATGGACAATCAGTAACTGGACTGAACACACACACACACACACACACACACACACACACACACACACACACACACACACACACACACACACACACA
>JAUZST010045480.1:0-11507 GCA_034779995.1 Parotocinclus haroldoi
TGTGTGTGTGTGTGTGTGTGTGTGTGTGTGTGTGTGTGTGTGTGTGTGTGTGTGTGTGTGTGTGTGTGCACGCGCGCATGTCAATATTATCATATCAGCAGCCATTTTATGCTGTTCAGAATAAATTAGTGATGGAATACATTTGCAGAGTAGAAAAGTGAGGGTGACACACACCACTGACTTGGCTCAAGGAGGCAAGACAACAAGATGATTAGAAATGATCTAAAATGGCTGGCATTTCGGGCCGGGTGCAGGCGTGGACTATTGATCGGTCATGTTTATGTGCCAGTGGAGGGCCATAATTTGTTTTTCCTGGAAACGTGCAGTGATGGATGGCTCCGCTTGAGCGATTAGGCCTTAAAGCAGAGAACATTTTACCGAGTCAATCCAAGGTCACCTTCCTCCTCCCAAAAAATGGATTTTCTTGGACGTTACATTTCCTTCAAGAACTCTGCTGAATTAAGTCACCGACGCCAAAATTAGGCTTGATGATGATGTCAAATGTGTCTGTCAATTGCCAACAAACCAGCACGACCATAAGGAACTGAAATTTGGCTATTGGTTGTCTCCACTGTCTGCACACAATAACTGGTCAGAGGGAGGCAGGACCGGTCAGTGGATCTGCACTGCACCTGCACTGCAACTGTGAACTCTATAGACTGTGGCCTGGCAATAGACTGGTAATCAATCCAAGGAAGTCTTAATTCTGCATCCTAGGTTTTCTGGAAGCAGATACCCTTCTGAAGATCAGTTCAGCCACTAAAGAGCACAGGGTTGTCCAGGACTTTTTTAAATTCATTGCTATCAGCTTCCAACATCCTGTCACCGGTTGGTGGTTTGTCCCTCCTTTCACCAACCCACAAGCCTTGCTGTTTATGAGATGCTCTATCCTGCCATCTGTAATTAGTTAATTAGTGTTGTTATAGTTGGGTCCAGTCTCAATACCATAAACAAGTTGTCAAGCCTCGTTTGGACTGATTTGGTCTAGTCTCTGTCTCGGGCTAAGGAGGATGCAAACGTTTTCTCTCCTTATTGAATATCTACAGTCCATTCAAAGTGAATAGATCCGATTTTTCTCTACATGCCTCTATCTGATGTCATGATTGCAAACATGAAGTTTTGCCCACTAACCTAAAATAGTTTTGGATCATTTTCTTAGCTTGAAGGCAGATTGAAATGATGTTTTCACATTTAATAATAAAAAACAGATAGAAAGGATGTCGTTGTTGATATTCTGGTGAATTTATGTGGTCATTCTGATTAAGTCTGTGAGAACATGGGAAATACGGGAAATGAAATTTCATCATCACTTGCCTTAGTTTGACTAATAATACTTGCATTACACACCTTAATGATTGACCATTTTAATCCTGTTTTCAAGTTTTTTTTTTAAATAGAAACTTCACTAAGTTATACCCTAAACATAAAGCATTTGGAGATGCTGACCTAAAAATGAGAAGCGTTACATAAATAAAGCTTTCTTTATGGCCCATCTATCCTGTTCTTTAAAAGCTTGGAAGAATTCGGCAGTTCCGCAGGGTCGGCCCTCCCACCCTGGCTGACCGAATTAACTCACACTCCATGACAAAGAGAGGGTCAGGTGGCCGATTGGAGGAAACGAAAGACATTAAACCTGGGCAGATCGATCCGGCCATTTATTTTTCGACGACTTCCCCCAAAATGCGGCGTCACCGCACTCTCACCCAAAACTGGCGTACAATAAAAAATGCTTTCCGTTCGGCCGGTGAGCCCAGCCGGGCCGAGCAGCACCATGCGCATCGGCCTATTCGTGAAAAGGCAGTGGCGCAATATTTCCTGAGAGCCCTCGAATGAATTTCCATTGTGCTGGTGGCTCTGTTTGAAGCTGTCAGCCGAGGTCGTTGTGCGTGTCCCACCGCTCTTCATCTTGTGTCATAGGCTAGCGGAAGTGCGGGACACCGGAGTGATGAATATGAGCTCACACAGGTAATTTATCTTCCTGGCTCTACAGGCCCTTCATCAAGAGCAGCCGATTTACCTCAGACGCCGCTCTTCCTCCCCTCATACACACTCAGCTACGCTTTAAAGACTCAATCACACGGCTTCAAGAGCAAACTATTCCAGAAGTCGACTTCGCTCTGCACTATTCCTGCTCTGAACTTATTTATTTATGTTCTTATGACTTTTTTTTTATATTTACTGTATTATTGACCTCTCCATCAGCTGTAAACACGCAGGCTCTGGAATGCTAATCAAGTCCTGTGCATCCTTAGCTGGTCCACTGTGAGTCACTATGGATAGGTGCACTATTGTACTACTTTCTACAAGCTATGAAAAGCAACCAGAGTTTGTTTAATAAATCAAAACCGCTGTATACACAAAATCTTTAACTATGACAAAGTTCTTCGAATTGAATGAAACTTTATATGAATGAATGTAATGATTATGCATTATTTCTAAAAAGTGCTACATAAATGAATCGATATGAGTTGACTCGACTGAACCTGGAATCCCATGGAAGTGTTGCGATCTGGTGGAGACTTTCCTAAGAAATCCGTGCTATGTGGATGAGTTATTATCATCCTGCAATGAGAGGCGACACACGGCCGCATGATCGCTGTTCTGTTAGTGTCCCTCATATCCACACAAAGGTTGGCCAAATGGATTCAAGCACTTCAAGGCTTAATATTTTAACCCAACCGCTGTCAAATCCAAAATAGAGCCTGGATTCGACGCTAAAGATATTACAGTTCTAGTCTAGTCTGTGTAACAAGTATGTCTAAGTATAAAAACAGTCTTTAATGAGCAAGCAAGCGTTTAGCCAGCGTTTAGTGATCTTTCAAGTGAACGGCAGACTTCTCTCGTTAACTCCCGCCTCGTTGCTCGTTGATTCACAGCGCTGACCAGCTATATATGGCCGCAAATTCAGATACAGATTTTTACTTCCTATGCCATTTACTATCATTTTTAAGACAGACTATGACCGAATGGACGTTAAATGACATAGATGAAGGGGTGTCTACATGTTTTTGGTAATTAAGTGTGTAGACTGGACTCTGGATTGGTGGAATATTCACAGCTCTGCCATTAAGTTTTTGAACACTCCACTGCCATGACGTACTGGGCAGTCCTGGCTCAGCGATTACGACTCTGAACTGTTAACAATTAAGGTTGCGATCCCAGACCAGCTGTGAAAAACGGCGAGGCTAATAAACTGCGCATACTATCAGTAAACCTAGAGCTACACCAGCATGATGAGAATGTTTAAGAGAGTTTATGTTATATAAACACACCCTGTTCCACCTCCATACGGGATAGAAATCCGACCCGTATTTTCAGCGTAAAAAAGGTCCATTTAATTCTGCCACAAAAAAAGGAAAACATCCAGAGAGAAACGTTAATGCATCACAGTGGTGTGGGTGCATTAAGATGATTACTAATTCATTTGCTAAACATGTTTTCCCTTCCCAGATAAATGTTACTTAAGCCAGCGTGTGGTCTCGTATTCATTTGTAATGTGTCTCTCGGCTGCCAGATACGTATTGTCAGCACAACACTACATTAGACACCGGTGAGCACCGAGTCTGTCCCGTGCTTTGTTGTTGTGTTAATTGATGGACCGTTCAGGCGGCAGGTTCTCGTGTTCCTAATGGAGGGAAGATGACCACGGTGCTTTGATGAAGTTCCAGGCCGATGAAGACAGGGAAAAAAAGATGCTTCTTAATTACAGAGCTGCTGTTCATGCCAGATACTCGGCGAGGAAAAGAAATCCATCCTCTTTGCTCCCTAGCTGATATATATATATATATATGAATGACATGAAAATGACATACAAGCCGCCAAATTGGATCAAGGGCAAGTTCCCCAATGGAAAGGTGGCCATGTAGCTTATCAAAGAAGACCAAAATTGACTTCTTTATTTGGAATAACAGAGAAATAAGTTTCGTATTAACCCTAGTAATTAATGCTAAAACCAGAAAAAAACAACACACCTGAAAGTGGCGCAATTTGCCAAACCGTTGCAGCTAGAGTCACCGGTAACCTAAATCGACATCGTGAACTGACAGCCTATTTTCCAGAGCATCGATTTTATGCACGTTCAGTTCTCAACGTATCCACAGCTTAAAGTGCAGCCGAGGGAATGGAATACGGAGGACACAGCATGGAGTCACATGAAATGACAGCCATCCTCAGTACACTGACAAGGAAACTCATCAGGGTACCGAACGCGAGTCACTTCAAAAGTCATTTCTGGAGGTGCTTTGGGGAAATTACGCCTTCTTTTTTTTTTGTAGGAAATAAACATAAATGCCTGTAAATTACTTCTAAAAAGGAAAGAAAAAAAAAAAACGTTTGAATTGGATGGATTATGGTTATGGATACGAAAGGTCACGGAAGGGTTACGTTCGTACAAACAGCATGTGTGCAGGAATTCACATCTTATGTGTGCATTTGAGGGACCAACGCAAAGGATTCGATATTGCGTAATATTTTGTCTTAACATTTGTCTAACATCTTCTTTACCAGGTGTAACCCTGAACCAGTCACTGGGTTTTACTGCTTGTGAATAGTTTACTGCTTTGTGATTGGAGCCTTGGCTGGGCTCGTCACCGGCTTTCCTGCGACCAGGATTAAGTGGATAAGAAAAGAAATAAATGACTGAAAAATCTGTAATGCGGTCTTTAACATTGTACTAACTGCATTTACTAGGTTAAATTAAAGAGAGAATACAGCATTATGGAAAACCTTTTAAAACAGAAAATAGTGTTTAGTTTCAAGGAACATTTCCACGTTCCTTGAAAACTGCAGCCATCAAGGCTCTACTGAAAAAGAGCGGTCTTGAGGCCTATATCTAACCTGCCTTTTTTAGGTAAAGTCCTTGAAAAAGTTGCGTACCAACAACTTACACACTCTTTCTTGCTAAATAACTGCTTTGACGATGTTTAGGTCCCATCATAGCACGGAGACTGCTCTTATCAAGGTGACCAATGACATCCGTCTTAATCCTGCTGGATTTGAGTGCTGCTTTTGATACAGTTGACCATGTGATCTTGTTACAGAGGTGAGGATTGGGTAGGCATCTCTGGCACTGCCCTAAAATGGCCTCGACCTGTGGGGGCCCTCAGGGGTCCATCTTGGGACCACTTGCTCAGTCTTTACATGGTACCATTAGGGCAGTTAATAATGTAAACTAGCACAGCTATGCAGATGACATTGAGATTTATATCTTATTACCATCGGGTGAATACGGACCAGTGGATTCACTCTGTCACTGCATTGAACAGATTACTGTACGGATGCAAAACAATTTTCTCCAGATAAATTCAGATAAGACTGGAGTAATCATCTTTGGCCCACTTTTACCTTGAGTCTCTTTCTTTAAAACCAAAAAATGAGGTTATAAATCTAGAGGTAATCATGGACTCGGACTTGAATTGTAACAGTCACATTAAATCAATAAGCTTTTTATCATCTTAAACACATTGGCAGAATCAAAAGTATACTAGTCTAGATCAGACTTAGAGAGACGTATCGATGCTTTTATCTCCAGCAGGTTAGACTGCTGTAACAGTCTGCTCACTGGGCTTACTAAACGAGCTGTAAGAACATCTGCAGAACATCCAGAACGCTGCTGCTCGAATCCTCACTAAAACCAGGAAGTATGACCATATTAGTCCTGCACTCAGGTCTCTGCACTGGCTTCCTGTGGCTCAGAGAATAGACTTTAAAACGACTCTACTGGATTACAAGTCTCTCCATGGCCTAGCACAAAAGTACATCTCTGACATGTTGGTCCCATATGAACCATCTCAGACCCTGAGAACATCAGGCAGAGGCCTTCTGCTGGTGCCCAGAGTCAGGACTAAACATGGTGAAGCGGCGTTTCAGTTTTATGGAGCTCAAATGTGGAATATTCTCCCTGAGGATGTTAGGCTGGCCTTTACGATAACGTTGTTTAAGTCCAGGTTAAAAACTCTTCTCTTTAGCTGTGCATGTGACAACCGATTGTGTTTTTATCTGCATTCTGCCTTTTAAGACTGTAAACTGTTTCCTGCTTTCAACTGTGTTTTAATTGTACTTTTAACTTTGTTTTAATTTTAGTTTTTTATTTCATTGTATTATTTATTTTTTTTATTCTGGAAATCACTTTGTGTACGAATGGCGCCTTGCCTCGCCTAGTGTAACACATTACTAGTGTGGTGCGTGAGCGTTTATAAAGAATAAAAAGTTGTCGATATGGACTATTCATTAAAAAATGGACTAAGGCAAAGGAAGCAGAGGCTTCACTTCAGGATGCACTGTGCACTAGTCTAGTGGTGACAGTGAAATCATTTCAGCAATATTAATTCGGAGCAAGTTCATTTAACAGGCAATGAAGCCACTAACAAGTAATTTATTAGTACAGCTCAATCAACACGATTGCCGTGTGCGCTCCTATTAATAAGCAACACTCGGATGCATGAGGTGAATTGGAGTTTGTTTCTTTAGTCGACATCACAGGCAACACTTTAATAATATTCATAAGCACCAGGCATTCGACCAAATCTACAAAGAGTGGAAATAAGGAGCTGAAAGAAAACATAAGAACAAAGCCTTAGTACGTGAAATAATTAAAAGCAGTATGCAAGCGGGTCTGTGTCTGACCTCTTAATTATTGTTTTAGTCCTTTCACCCATGTTTATTTTACTTTAGTCTGAGATGGCACAGATAATGGCCTGGGGCTCGCGGTTTCACTGCAGCTGCACGACAAAGCCTTTCCTAACACGACGGCCTCCATCGACCTGAAGCTGAAGCCCATAGATTCAGTGCTGTAAGGACAGCAATGCCTTTCCTGCTACCACCCAAACGTTTCATATTCCCTATATTTTTCTAATCGTATACATTATTATATTCAACTTTCCATCAAATATATTCGCCGTTTAGACTTCTCATATTTACCTTCACTTGGTTTAAACTATTATTCGAAACTAATTAGGCAGTCACAATTATTACAAATAATATGTCTAATTATTTAAGGTCATCGCAGTTAAGTGTCAATGTAGGACACCCGTCATTTGGTTTAATCCCAGGGTGGAGCGACCTGGGTCCTTTCTGTGTGGAGTCTGCATGTCCTCCCCGTGTCTGTGTGGGTTTACTCTGAGTACTCCGGTTCCCTCCCATAGTCCAAAGACATGCGTGTTAGGTTCATTGGTTACTCAAAATTGGCACTGACTTGTGTGTATATAACTAGTTCTAATATAACCTTGTGTGTATATAACTCTGTGTGTGTGTGTGAAATGGCCAGTGATGACGTTAAGCAAACCAAATAAAAAAATAAATACATTCAGAAAGCTGATTTGTTTGGACAACTAATTTCTAGCTATATTTTTAAGCTGTTCTTCATAAGGTCCAATAAATGTACAGGGTGAGTCAAACGTCACAGGACACCCTTTTATTTCAGAAACAAAAGGGAAAATGACAAATCTGAATACCCCAGCAAGGGGCCTATCTTATGTCCGGAACATGGCCACCATATTGGATCAATTTCATTAGAAGTTTTTTTTTTTTTTCCCAAAGGGAAGAGTGATCATGTTACATATCAAAGAAGATAAGAAGTCTCAGAAATCGATTGCTTGTGGTTCAAAAGTTATCAACACAGAAAGTTCAAAACTGGGTGTTCATCACAGGAAACTGAAGATGGAATGGGTGATTCTGATATCCGGGTAACTCAGCTGCTGCCGTATCATAGCAACAGACGTCAACAACTCATTAATATCATCAATTTCACACAGCATTGTTACATCTCTCATAGCCAAATTTAGAGAAACCGGGACTGTGGATGGTAAGCCGCGCAGTGATCGTCCTAAAAAACCGCTCCCGACCAAGAAACCACAACAGTGGTCTTGGCAACCGTTAAGAAGATTCATGACTCAGCACTAAACGTGTCCCATTACTTTGAACTCACCCTGTGACCTTTTGGCTCACTGTGTAATATAAATGTCAGTACAAGTACACACCAAAACATAAACAATGTATAAAGCGATGTCAAATAATAATATGATTGTAAAATGACAGTTGAAAAGACAATTAAAAAAGAGAACTGCATCATAGAATAGAATACTGCTCACAAAATCGAATGAAATTATTAATGAAATATCATCTAATATTTGTCAGTAGTACGTTTAAACAGTTGCCCTTCACCGTTCTCATTCTATTAAATGCCTCCATCTTATAACTAATCGTTACATCGTTAACACACCTCTTGCTTAACGACATGCTCGAGTTACTTCACACAGCAGTGATTTTTAATCTTAGCTGGTAGAATATTTTATTTGGGATACATACGGACTTATTTAGTTTAATTAGAACCGGTGTAACTGCTGTGTAACAACGTTTTAAAATGCTAAAAGCAGTGAGGTATTTTTAGAAAAAGGAGTCCTGGGCAAATCAGGTGATTTAAGCTGGAACAGCAACCAGAAGCGTGGTTTTGTTACAGAGCTTAAAGACGCAGTCAGATCAAGAGCGAGTGTGTAAGGAGTCGAATTCCTTCATCCTACTGGAATGCCCATTACAGCTACTTATCCATTTTCTTTTGGAGTATTTCAAATGCTTGTGGTGTGTTGATAAGAGATGAGAGATAAAAGACGCTGGACTCCCGCTGGAACCGAATAAGATTAAACAGATCGAATTACACAGATGACAGAAGTCCTTGTAGTTTTTATAATAGTCGGTATCAAGCGAACTTTAACACGACGGAACAAAAATTGACTGATTTGAAACTGGGGATTGCCACATGAGGGTGAAAAAGTGCTTTTCCAACTGCCTATGAAAAGGCTCTCGGGGGCATTACCATTTTTGGTAAGAGATCCTTGACTGCTGGGCATGCCTCTGTTTACCCACAACTGGGACTGTTGATCCTCTACACTGGCATCCCAGCGAGTCCGAAAAATGCTCAGTTGGTGATGAAAGTCTTGCAACCTGACAAAGACATTTCTTTTAAAGTCTTGATGTGCTTGGGTGGGCATTAACCTGGTGAAAAATGCCAGTTTGAAGCCCTGCCATGAGAGGCAATATGTGGCTGTAGGATGTCCTGCACGTATTGCTGAACTGTTAGTGTCCCACGTATCACCACTAGGGATGGTCCCCTTCGCGATGGCTCCCTATATCATCGCGCCAGCAGAGTGGGCAGTGTGTTGCTCGACAAGAGTCCTCCGAACTCTAACCCGACCGTCTTTGGATCCCAAACGGAACCTGGATTTGTCCGCTAAAGCGATACAGTCCCGGTCCATGTCCAGTTGTGTCCATCTTCTCGTTCATGACACCACTGCAAACAAAGGCGACGGTGTCCTTTGTTTTTCTGGGATTCTCCCATGTCCTTCCACGTTCCAAGCGTAAGATAAATGACCCTTGAAATTGGCCTACTGTGATAATAAATATACTTAAATAAACTTAAACAAACAACAGCCAGCCCAGAAAAATTGTAGTATTTAAATCATTTTTTCCAGCGTCTCGTTCCAGGTTTGTTGGGTTCAATTGCGATGGCGCATAAAATTAACTTACAAACTATTGTAATATGTTTATTTAGCTATGCCAGACAAGTTTTTTTTTCCCAGTCCCCATAACTATTTCTTTCAATTTCTAAGCCTAAAGCTTATCATATTTATATTCCCCCATGATGTACAGGTAAACACTGTGCTTGTTCACGTTAAAGTGGAGTGTTGTGGTATGGTATGCTATGGTATTATGGTATGCTATGGTGCTATGGTATATCCGGCTGGACGTTTGTATGCTGTGTGCAGGTCATTTACTATGAGCTGGGCTTTGTGGTGTGTGCGGTTGTCGGACTGCTCTTCATCGTGCTCATGCCGCTGGTCGGACTGCTCTTCTGTATGTGCCGCTGCTGCGATAACTGTGGAGGAGAAATGCACCAGAGGCAGAGGAAGAACGCTGACTGCCAGAGAGGAGTGCTGACCACGCTTCTGCTCACAACCACCTTCATTATAACGTAAGTGCATATGCATGAGTGCTACTCCACACATACTGTGTCTATCTACAAAATAGCACCGAGGCTCCTGTAATGCTTGATAAGACCACATCTCGAATCTCTCCTGTATAGATCCTCAATCCCGAAGCTCTTTCCTGTGGACTATGTGTAATTAATCTCAGATTTATTAGGTCAACTGGGATGAATCCTGTTACAGCATTGTGTTATGTAACGTATGTTCTGGATCACTGCTCTGCTGGAGATCCAGTCTGAGCCCATCTGTAGCTCAATCGAGATCTCTCGGTGAGCCGTCGGGTGGCATAGCAGTCTAATGTGCCACCATCCTTGGGACCAGGGTTCGAGAAATGGCGGTGACTTAATAATGTAATGTAATTTTCTAATGCACTTTGTTTTAAGAAAACGATGTCTCATATTTGTTTTCTTTTGAGAATTTTATTACATTTCTGTCATTTATTTACAGTGGCTAACAGCTGATACAGTCTTACATTACAAGCAATTGTGTGATAAGTGGCCGCTTGGCATGGCATGGGGGAGGAGGTTGGGACCATGGATCTTCTGGTCCGTAGTCCAGCACCTTACTCACTAGGTTACCACAGTCCCGATTGGTACAGAAGAGATTCAAATCAGTCTTAAAATCCACTTGTGATAATTATATCACTACACTGTATTGCATCGTATTTTTGACAGATCGTTCATCCCTTGTTGCCATAGATGTGGCTGTTTATTGTAGATTTGTCTTGTGGCCAAAAATGCTACCTTTGCTGAATTCCAAATGCGATCCTTTATGTTGAGCCATATGAAACCAAACTAAAAATCCAGATTTATTTCTACAGTGCTTTTAACAATCCAGGAATGTCAAAACAGATTTCCAATTTTCTAATATCTAGGGCCAAAGCCCCAATTGAGCATGTTTAGGGCAACAGTGGCAAGAAGAATCTCCCTAAAGAGTCAGAAAAGAACCCGACCTCCTTGGGTCTAACTAAGCTACCTAATTAATTAATTAAAGTTGGTGTTATTATACTGCTCACAATTATTAGGGGATATCCCATTTATCTCAAATGAAGCTGAATAAAAATAACCGAGAGAACATATTTAATAGAAAATGTAGAATTTAGAAAATAATACATGTTAATCATTTATAATATTATGAAGAATGTAAAAATATAGAGAATATTAAACCCTGACATATAGTAGATATAATTAAAATCTTGATTAAAATAACATAGAGAATATAAGAATCAGAAAATGAGTATGCTCAGTCAGCTGGTGGATTTGCTATCTTTTTCACGGTGCAAAGAAGTAACACACACTTTTGCCCTATTCCAGGCAGGACGGGTACGTTACATGCCTCAGCTACATTACGGTGACAAGTTAAACTTATTTCAACTTGTCACATGAAACAAAAAAACAAAAAGTGCTCACCGCTACTGTAGAGGACTCGGTGCTTGAGCTGTTGTCATGACGACCAAGTAGCCATCAGAACCAAACTTCAGAAAACCATCAGTGGTGCCTGGGGGGGGGGGGGGGGGGGGGGGGGGGGGGG